>JAMKCH010003979.1:0-37273 GCA_023653785.1 Ophioderma brevispina
TCTAATGGTGCGTCCCTAAGATTGAATACCGATCAAATTAATTTGCCTCTCAATAAAAAATATGTTGGAATTTCTATTCAAAATGCTTGGCACTTACGGTGTGTGTGCATAGTCAACACGGGACACACGGCTCATGAATATCGATCACAGAGATAACCCGCCCCAGATACAAGCCCCGCAAATCCTTGTTAGCCATTGGTCAATTTGGTTCAAACGATGACATCATACTTATATTAGGGTCCACCAAGTTTTGGACGGAACTCGCCATAGAAACCCACGTTAACAATATCCACCCCTAAGTGAAAGTAAGTAGTCCAATTGCCCAGGTATGCCCGCCTGTATGGTGAAGTGAAAATTAACAGGGAGTAGTTATCGCGCCCTCAATTGACCTGCATGATAAAGTCGGGGGGGTAGGACACGATCTGCTCGATTTGGGCATTGGGGATTTCCAATAAAGTGAAATTCTCAACGGTTAGTAGTTATCGCGCCCTTTACCCTCAGCTATTTTTTTTATCATTTCTCTGCGATAGGCCTACTGGGGAAACACACACACACAATTGGAAAAAAAGTAAAGTAAAAACAAAAACAAAAAAACAATTGGACTACAGAGTAGTCTAGGCAACATATTGCTCACATTCATAGAACACTCGTGCCTATTTAAATCTATAGATTCTAATTACAACCATGGTTTTATTTGGGGTGAAGTCTTGTACACAGTCTGGGTGTATTGTTACAATACAGAGTGAATCAAAAAAAAATTGTGCATGAAAAAACACAAAATATTTGACCCTGACCTGTTTACTCAACTGTGACGCAGTTGATGTTTTCATGATCTGCATATTTTTGACTTTCTATGCTGAAAAAATGACGTAATTTGGTGAAGAAATGAGGTAGATATGAAAGACTTTCACGGCTGGTCCAGAAAGATTTGTCACCGTATTCAGACAAAATAATGGAACTGAAACCCAGCTGAACTTTGTAAATCCCATTGGAATGGGGTAAAATGGATCAGCCGCGAAATTCGTTCATATCTACCTCATTTCTTCACCAAATTCCTTCATTTTTTCAGCACAGAAAGTCGAAAATATACAGATCATGAAAACATGAACTGCGTCACATCAGTTGAGTAAACAAGTCAGGGTCAATTTTTTTTTTTTCATGCACAATTTTCTTGGATTCACTATGTAAACATTAAAATCCACTTGTTTTTATGTTCATCTAAAAATACCCATACTGCAACATTTCACTAACATGCCCAGATAACTCCTTCGAACAGAACTATTGCACATTATCAATGAAATGTTGCTCATACCTTTATAATTCTTTTAGTTAAAATTTAATCATTTTATTTTGCAATCTACATGTAGTATAATGCGAGATTTTTAGAATATAATGTACCACAGGTGAATATATAGGTGAATATTACGTTAATTCGTTCAAGCAAACACTTACAATATACTCCGTTCCAATGACCTTGGCCATTGGAAGCATGTAAACAATACAACAATATTATAATACACTCTCTTAAAGTGACACCACAATTTATGGATTCAACTTTCAACCAAGCCTGTTTAAATTTGCACTATCACCTGTTCACAAAACCGAGTAAATGTAAACTACTCAAGTTTTCAAACAAACATAACCAAAATTGCCTGTGTTTTGCAGTTGAACTCTGACCCTCGTAAAAGCGTTCAAGCGAATGCTTATGTTAAAATTTAGGACACATTTAACACCTGCCTGTTTTATTAAATGAATGGCATTTTGACACATCGGATTGACGCGATAACAGGGCCCGTTGTTGTTTGTTTTTAACCGAGTATTTTACATTTTCTTTTTATTTTTAATAAACAAGCAATACTGTTTAAAACAAGAAAACGCATAAAATTTATATAGGAATATTTCAATGTAACCATTGAAAAACGCATTTTTAACAAATTGTGTTCTACAAGGTTGTGTTTAAAATTGTTATCAATTTCTGTATTTTGTTTCACGCTTAAAAAAAAAAAAACAGGAAAATTCGCTGATTGGCATTTTTCTTTCATAGTAATGCTAACTAAACATAACTGGTGATTAACTTTGATATCAATGATAGCTATACCATGTCTATTTTCAGATTGATACCAGATCTGTAAAATCAATCAAATTTATATTCATCTCAATATCAAAACTACCGCATATATACAAAAATAACATAATGAAAATAATAATGATGATTGAGATGACGACATAAATTACGCACATGGTGCGTTTCCGTAGTGTCCAGGAAAATCAAAATGGTTACGGTAATAATAATAATCGGAGCAGGGTGTTTCCATAAGTTAACTCATCTGACCCACTTTTCTGACATACTTTTATGACACCCTATGAATTCGGAAACTTTAACGAAATAAACACACAAACCGTGTGGTTTAATTCCGTTCAGGTCCGTTAAGGTTTCCGAATCATAGTTAGGGGGTCAGGAAAAGTATGTCAGAAAAAGTGGTTGTCACCTTATGGGAAACACCCAAATAGAGATCAGAATACAGAGACCTACGAACATCCGCCAAAAGAACTTTAGATTTTTCAAAAAAAAAATCTATAACACAATGAATTGAAGTTTATTTGATGCAATTAATAACAATTATGGAACTGATGTTGTATAAGCTAAAAACAGTTTCTACCACACACACACACACACACACCACACATGGGTGTGCGAATCTCAAACAATAAGAACAAGGAAAAAAACAACTAATCTAAGGACAAATAATAAGACAGGACGGGGGGGGGGGGGGGGACAGGAAGAAGAGGTACAAGAACAAGACAGACAGGGCAAATCGCGATTTTACTGTATGTTAAGAACGAGCAAGAAACGGTTAAAAAATGTGGTAATACCATATTTTCCAACGTTGGGCCAACTAGACAACTCAAACTGTTGGTAAACAAATTCATTCAACTAAACACAAACTGTTTGCCCAAAATATGAGTTGTTCAGTTGTCCCAAGATTGGGTAAGTATTACCACATTTTGAAGGTTTCTTGGTAGTCTTTTAAATTATCAAGTAAGTAAAATGTCGGTTTGCCCTGTCGTCTTGTATGTACTCTTCGTCCTGGACGCATGAAATAAAAGTAAGAGTTATGAAGAGGGTAATTGAGGAATGTATTTTAAAAGTTGGTTTATCTTTGATTTGAAAAGGACAGACCACATTTTACGGTAAGTAGACAGTTAAAAAACAAAAAGAAACAAGAGGACCGAAAGGAACTTGGGGGGGTGTTCATTTTATGATGAAATCTTGCCATGAGACTGGATGTTACCGTGTTTGTTAATAGTAAGAAAAGATGGATATGAGGTCAAAGATACAAGTTGGAACTCCACATACGACATGTGCTGTTTGTTTAAAGGTCCCAGGAAATGAGATGATAAACCTACTCTAAATCTTATGGTACATTCCAATAAACAGGGCCAGAAGAAAAAGAATACACTACCAGTGATCATTAGTGAAACTATTGATTTTCAGTCATGTGTCATGAATAAAGTCACACCAGTCACCTGGATATTTCTATTACTCTCTGAAAAAATCAATTGTTTCACTAAATGATGTCATCACAACCCCAAATATTGAATGCTTTCTAGTCCCTCCTTTGAGACTTGACACAACCACATCAATCCATTTGCATTTCCTGGACCTTTAAATAAAGTTTTCTACCAGAGAAGAGTCAATAAAATGCTGGCAACTCAGTTTCCGGGTATTTCACCGTATAACCCTGTCTACCGAAGGGGGGGGTGGGGGGGGGGGGGGGTGTTACCACCCCCCCCCCTTCAGGTTTTTCCACGGCTTGCATAAAAACCCCCTTTCTTTTTGGTTTGCCAAAATTATTAATTGTTAATAGCACTGTCATGTTCCCGCTCTTTTAATCACAAAACAAACATCCACCGGAGGTATAGGTAAGATAACAGGGTGATCCCAAGTGATCAATAGGGGGGTGGTAACCCCCCACACCCTCGGGGGGAAACATCACAGAAACTTGATTTTGTACCAATTAGATAGCTATGGTCATCCTCTTTCCATTGATACCAAAATGAGTACCCCCCAACATGCCTAGCATTACCGTCACAATGACGTCCATAAAGTTTGTTGCATGTCCGCCAAACTGCCATTTCCATAGACACACACAGTGAAAACTTCAATTTTTCCGCCAAAAAGGTTAGGAAAACAGATTTCATGCGGGTTTTTTGACTCTACTGATGGGAAATGACGAGTTTTATATATGACTAATTTTAGAGCTATAATAGGGTGTTGAGTCGCTTTAAAATTGGAACATATACAATTTTCCACCTATATTCAGTATTTCGTACTTTCCTCCAACATATGACGTCATGGTGAAAGGACACTATCAGTGATTGAAAAATATTTTGAATTGGCAGGTAATAGCTTCAAGTGAGGATAAGTCTTTGTTTAGAAATCTCATAAGTTACCTTTTCCAGCTGTTAGAAGTGACAGACACAGAAAAAGGAAGAAGAAAGAAAACGGCAGTGGTCAGTGTTCCAAGTACGGTTCTCCATCAATACGTGTGTAGTAAGTGTCCGTCATGTCGGCAGTAATGACTAAATTTCCGATTTTGTCCTTATAGGTTGCTTCTGGCTCTTATCATTTGCCAGGTATGTTAGGATACCTTGTACTTGTTACATACATGCAAAAATTGGATTTTTGATGATTTTTCGAATTCCGCAGATTAGCAAATCACTGAAGTGTCTGAAAGTCATAATGGGGATGTTAGTACTATTTTGGTACCAATGGAAGAAGACACTCTAAGCTATTCTTTGGTACCAACATTTACAGGATAGGGGGTTGTTCCGTAACGAAAATCACAGGGGGGGTGGTAACACCCCCCCCTTCGGCAATTTGTGTACAAAAAATGGCTCTCAGCTCATGTATAGAGACGAGGATAACGGATTATTTTAATGGTTTGTTTACGGTTATTTTCAACGTAAAATACGGTCACCCATAAGTAGTGCATGCAAAGAATGTAAGTATTTTACAAATTTACCTAAAAATACGGTGAATCTTTTAAAGTGTATGAGACAAGCTGGTTGAAAATCGAAAAAAAAAAAAAAAAAAGTCTGTTAATATAGAAATAGGGATTAATTATTAAATCATGCTATCGCTGGCTTTGGAAATTGGCATAACATAACAAAGCATGTTCCAATAGAGATGAACAATGCCGTTTAAATAAAATAAAAATAGGAAGGTTGGAATAATTGCTTTAAAAGATTGTTACTGATTTTACTAACAGCGGCATACTGCTGTTGCATTCCTCTGTCATTCGTACATTTCAAACAGTAGAAGTAGGAAAAAATAAAAACAAATATGTTAGAGGTGCGCATGGTACATAGTCACTAATATTCCTCTTTGTGGTGAGATATGTTAAGGCTTGAGGAAAAACGAGGTGTGTTCTTGGTGTAAGATATTCATGAGTTAGACTAAAGACTCTTTTACGGAATAAAGCTGTACAATCCTCGTAATCCTTTGATCCTCTTATAAAAGATTTCATGCTAGGCTAATTCCATGCAGTCTTACATGAAGGATGAACCAAAAACGAGGGAGACTTTTTGAGCGAATGTGAGATGGAAACGCGATTTTCAGTTCACTGAGAAATTCTCTTTTCCCCGGTCTAAATATTGATTGTTCCTTTATGATTTCAAAATCAACGCATTGGCTGTCATCCGTGTTGAAATAACAGATCAGGTTGACATATTAAAATGGTATCAGCGATTTCGGGGAAGGGGGTCCCCAATAGTACAGAATATTGCACGTGCACATAGACTACTTCCAAATTGACAAACGAATATGGCAAGGACCGTTTCGTTATGAAACTAAGATCCGGGCAAATAAGTCACCCAGGCCCGTACGCGGGGGGGGGGGGGGGGGGGGGGGGGGGGGGGGAAAAAAAAAAAAAAAAAAAACCCCCCCCCCCCCCCCCCAAATTCCACAAAAGGGGGAAAGGTCCACTTTTTGCTGATTTTTTTTATAAAAGGGTCCAAAATTTTGAGAAAATATGACGAAAAAGTCCACTTTTTGGTGATTAGATGTTCAAAACGTCCAAAAAAGGATCATTTTAGGTGGGTTAGGTCCATTTTTTCCAAAAAGGTCCACTTTTTCGAAGACCCGCACCCCCCGTACAAAAATCCTGCGTACGGCCCTGAAGTCACCACAGCAGCTTATGGGGAAATTACAAATATACAAAAATATAATGCTCGTGTTAAAATCAATTGGAATTTTCAGCGTTGGTTTATTTTGTGGTACTCCATAGAACAAGAGGAAAAGCATACGAGGCTATGACCACCGGATCTTTGAATGTCACTTTAAGTATGACGATGGTGACATATTTCGTTACAATCAAAGTGTACTTCTCCTCTAGCCTACCTTGCTCTTGCTTTAAAGTAAAGGTTTTCAAGGTACTCTTATTTATAATTATGTTATAACGACACCACAATGAATAACACACGTAATTCATACTTGCACCTCATCAATTTGGTAAAACCGTCGAGATATAGGCAACTGCAGAAAGTATGTGCTAATTGTGCTTTATCGACTTATGTATCGATGAACATTCCAAACTGCCGAATCATGTTTAATGTGAATTAGGCCGGTGTGAAAGTAATTATAGTCCGCCGGGAGCCACAGTCCGGGCTCCATAGACGACAACGGAATAGTGAAACTAATGTTGCGTGAAGAGTCAACTGAATCGAGTGTCCTATTCTTTACCATTGTAGCCGGACCGTGAGTACGGCGGACTATAATAACTTCTACACCGGTCTTTAAATTCGCCTGTCCCGGGAATGGCGCTATAATGCTGTAACATATTTTAATGGACAATATCTAAGGAATAGCTGGGAATGTAGAACTTGTTTATTGGCAGATATGTCCTGGCGCCATCATCGCGACGGCGAATTCTATACTGAAACTCGATACTAAAAGCTGTATAATACCCCGCCTAAAATTATACGCGGTATCATATGAATTAATTGGACACCTAATAAAATTATATTCAAATCCAAATTTACGTTCAATTATCCATGTGGTTTATCAAGTTAAAATCGGGCTGATCCGGGATACCCAGTGACATATCTTGCAATTCTTCCATAAGTTCTCGGTTGCTGTTAAGTGATATATCCTGCATTTCCTTCATTAGCTTTTGACTGCATTCTATAGTCTCTTTGGTACGATCTACATTGGCTTCATATGATTCCAATCTGTATACAGAAAGACAAAGAAAATAGATACAGAATATATAAAATACAAAAATGGCGGTGAGAAAGTATGCAAATGAGCTTATTAATATGTACAAATAGTGAGGAGACTACACCACATTATGAACCTTGGGCCAGTGGTGTTTCTGATCAAGTTTGGCTGCAATTGGCCCAAGCGTTTGTCTAACCTAACCAACAACGTAACCAAAATGAAACATACGCAGAAGGAATCTGCTATCGTAAACCCCCATGCCCTTTTAAGCCAGCAATAAGTTTTCGGAATAAGCCATACATGTCTACAATTTTCAAATAGCTTTGAATAGAGATTCCTAGAAATTGATGGTGAATTTAAAGTCTTACTCTCTTTTTAAAGTTCTTGGAACAGTTATCATCATTCCTGTGTTGCTAGCGTTACTTAGATTACATGCTTCAGAAAGCGGCTCGGGTGGGGATAGATTATCTTGTAAACTTGGTGGATGATATATTACAGGTTGTTCAACATATGGGAGTTGCTCAACATCAGCAGTGCCGTCCATTGCGAGCCGCCCAACTGGTTTACACAGCTGCATCTAAGAAAAGAAATGTAACCGTTATTGACTTCGGCCAGCTCGGCGTCTTATACTTCGCTATCATATGGGACGAGATGATATCGCCAGCCACAATACCTCCATCAACATTTGTCACTCCTTATAAACAAGAAATACCCGTGTATCGTTTACTTGCAACGATTGTGGATAAATTATCCAAATGCATTTTAATCATTTTAAGTGGCGGGCATAGCATCAAAACATAACTATATACTTTATAGAGGTATTCCACTTCATCGTGCGTAGCTTCTAACAAACAGTGCTGGTTCCCGCAGTAATCGTCCTTCAAATCAAATCAATACGTGACCTCCAAGTTGTGACTTACATTTGGCGGGTTATTTGAAACATGTATTCACCCCACGCGCATGTTGTTCTTTGGAAATACTTAACACCATAGAGGACAGCCAAATCGTGTACCACACATTTTTCAATGGGAATGAATTTGGCCATGAAGACGAGGTTACAACGAGTTTGGGTTTATTCCGTATTGAAATGCGTGGTACGCAATTTGGCACTCCACAACTCTCTTAACAGATCTTAGCAGTCGTAGCAAGGACATGCCATTCATAATGGTATTACCCCTTTATTCCGTAACTCGTTTGTACTATTAAAAGCCATTTTCTCTCAAGATCATCTTTTGCTAGTGCAGTGGATAGGAATATTAATATATAATGCAGTTATCTAATCCTACTCAGGCCTGTTTTGGGATAAAATACAGATTTTTTTTCAGAGTACAGAGAACACATTCTGAAAGTCCTGGGTAAAAACAAAGTATTGAAATAATGTGTTATCGTACGATACAACAATTGCGTTAAGCGCCCAGTACATCAGAGATAAACCAGAAAACTGCAACAGATCTATTCTTTGGAAGAGGTTCGATTTCAGATGAAAGGAAAGGAGAAAGGTGAATTTTGCAAACAAATTTCGAACTACATGGTTGAAAACAGTTTTCGAACTGCGAATGGTTGCAAACAGTTTTCGAACTGCAGTTTTTTGTTTAATAATGGGCGACAGACATACAGTTTGATCAACCTCTCAGATGTTCCGCCAGATCCAAAGACTCAACTGATGCAGTTGCTCGTTCTCACCTATTAAACCATCATTAAAAAAAGATTTATCGCTATCTTAGTCTCGGTGCTAACCGATCAGCACAACCCCACTTGAATTATCTGCTGTTAATGCCCTGGTATGCTTTGGACAGATCTTAGAGGCATTCTTCACTGAGCTGATTAGATACGCCCACGCCCATTCTAAATAATTGTTAACACAATGCCCCGAT
Source organism: Ophioderma brevispina (assembly GCA_023653785.1). Lineage (NCBI taxonomy): Eukaryota > Metazoa > Echinodermata > Ophiuroidea > Amphilepidida > Ophiodermatidae > Ophioderma > Ophioderma brevispina. The sequence continues at coordinate 9,097 of JAMKCH010003979.1, forward strand.
TTGAAGATATACAGTTATTGATGAAAGAGTGCATGTTGGAATAATATTTTCTTTAAGTAAAACATAATAAAATTTGATAATACACATTCAGACACCAAACTTGTTTTATTTTGCTTACCGTAGTATGTGTTTTCACTCGCCTTTGCTGCTGAGCAGATATTTCTAACAATCTTGTTAATCGGTCCTTGGAGAGTTGTATTCTTGTTTCCCAAATCGCACATTTTGTTTCAACCTGTTCGAGAATACTGGGATATTCTTCATTAATTAGCTGTAATAACTGTGAGGCTACACTATGAATACGTGATTGCGAGTGGAGCTATTTGTCTGCAAAGCAAAAGGGAAAAATATCAAAGTTATTTACTATCCTTATTAATGTGGTTTATTACGGAGTTGAACTGGAAAGAAGGACTAAAGTCACTGTACAGAAAACATTTTAGTGTCACTCTATTTTGAAGTCTTCGTCTTTGTAAACAAATAACCTATGAATCCAAGTGAATCTGTTAAAGTAAGGTTAAAGTTGTACCTACAACAAACCACCACCTTCAATTGGGACCTCGTAAATTTATGTGTCAATGCAATGCTTGTTAATTAATATGTGTAATCATGGAAAGGTAACTGTTTGCCCAACATCTAGTTACATTATGGATGTATATTTCCATCCTTCAAAACTGCATACTTACTTGAAACCATATCATGATTTTGGGGATGTGATTCCGCCAATTTTGTTCGCACATGATCTCCAAGAACGCTTTACCGCTAATGTTGTCTTCTCTTGAAGTTTTAACCTGTTCAAAGAGCGCATAAAAAAGGTGGTGTGTTTACCATATTTTGTTTACAATGTATAAGGATTTTCTCATTAAACTGCAAGTTCGATACTGCAATTTTTTTGCAGGAACATTAAAATATTACAATTCAAATAGATTTGCACACCATTCCTCATTAACGTTCTACAGCGAAAAAAAGACTTGACATAGGCACGCTTGTTTAAACGGCGATTGACGCTGAGCGTTCTTATTTCCTAGCGGGCCTAAAATTGAAGACCGTACCATTACAAGAAAATCTAAATTCCCCGAGTAAATGCGCCAGTAACGTGTCACGAAGTATAGAAACTTGATGCATAGAGTTCGAGAATGAATTTAATTAAAGTAGATTAATGTTAACTTATTGCCAAAGAAAAAAATTACAAAAAATAAAGTAGATGTATACTTCAAAAGGGGGAGGAGTACGAGGTATTAGTATTTCACGACACATCAACACTATCGTGTTACGAAGGATACTTATTTCAATTCACGTTATTATCATATACAAGTTAGGGAATAAAGCCCAGTTTTAGAAGAAAAAACCTGCGAGGCCGAGTATGGAAACTAAACGCACATGAAATCGCATGCCCGACCGAGGGTCGCACCTGGGTAATAATTCAAGGTTACTGAAGGATAACACGACTAACATAAAATAAACTCACTTGTCCATTTTATGAAATCGGAACTTCATTATATCCAAGATGTTTTGCTCCTATCTTGGCGATACTGCCGCGTTATTTCTTCTAATCTTCTCGAATAACGGTCTATCGTTCCCGACAATCTAAAATAAAAAGGTATTAAGTGATCATGTGGAGAGAGAATGGCAGTATATGTATTATTTTTTTCATGTGAAAGTATAATATTCTAATAGGTAACTTTCTACATTTAATTTTTAGACCATCTACACACAACGCTTCTTAATCATGTTGGACGGGTGTGTCTGGGGAGGCTGAAGTGAAATTTTTAAATGATTTCATTTATTTTTTCCTGTTCTGTATTTCTACAAAATATAAACTGGAAAACCATACAAAAATAGATATTAAATGGAAAACACATCAGTAGGAGTAACTTTAAAAGTATGAGCCACCCTTATCTTTTTACCATCTATCATTGGACGGACACCTGTATAAGTTCCCAAGCTCATTGTGTCATAACTTTCTTGACACGCTTTTAATTGTCTCACTTGTCTATCGTTGCTTAAAGTCACCTAGATGTATAGAAAAGGGTGAATCATTGAATGCCGGTTGTACGAGAACGGAGGTCCTCCGACTCGTGCTTGCTGTAAGCATATAAACTGTGACATTATGGACCCGGCTATTGGGTATCAATAGAGTGTTGAACAATTATTAAGCAAGTGTGAGATTTTGACCACCATTCATGCTCATTGGAGCATAGGTTGTGGCAACCGTTCCAGAGCGGAGCTATTGGATTATATTGAGCTGTGACCCACAATCGCAGTAGTAACGATTTATTCCGTAAAATGTTATCAAGGATTAGAATTGCAAACTGGCACACCGATCCTCGGCTGGTCTTGTGGTTAGGTAGCTGGACTATGCTGCTGTTGTCTCTGGGTTCGAATCTCGCTACTTACTGCCTCTTTTAAAAGATATAAATTTTCAAAGTCCAAAAAAATAAGAAAATAATAGCTGGCCTTGTTGAGGTTAGTGAGGGAGACCTGACTCCGGAGAGGGTGGTGGTAAAAGCTACGCTTCCAATTATTACACATTACAAGATGGAAACACAATAGACGAGGGACTGTGGGGCTGTATTACCATAGGAATCCCTGAGCTCGAGGACGGCGAGGTTGTATGAAATACAGTGTCCGCGAGGGAACTAATGTGTCTCCATTGTGTGCCTGCGCGCATAATTTGGTACAGCACTGTACCTAAATAGCCCGTCTACAAGGTCACGGTGTATTCCATATTTGTTTTTCAGTCTCTCTTCAAATATAAAAATTTCCATGCACATTTCAGAAGTAAAAAATCTGTAGCTCGATCGAGCAATCATATCTTTATTCTCTAATAAACAAGTGGATGCTCACTTGGTTTCTGGTTCCCTATACCCGATGAAAGATTGTTCGAGGTTTATTGTAATTTCGGTCTGTACACCATTTAATGTCTCTAGTATGGATTGGCCTTCTTTCGTATTGCCATTTGCTGTAGCCCTAAGTAAGGGTCAAAGCTGGAGGATAAGTGTCACCTTCTCTTGCACACACTTGAGATTACCTTCAAACAACTGTCTCTTGGAGTTGACGTCTGCCAGATGGATTGTTAATTGCATTATCTGCAGTGGTAGTGATGGAGTTGTGTGACAAATATTGACCGGAATGATACACACATGATGTCTAGCATAAATCAAACTTACGATTTTCAAGGAAAGACTTCAATAAATGTTGAAATTGAATGTATGTATAAAAAAAATACTCTCACAAAAGATCGATAATCCATTTCACATGTGTTAACGGTTGGCTATGACATGCTCAAGGAGCATGTACCTCTCTTGATAGTTATTATTTATTTACAAATAAAGTAGAAAACATTGTCTCGCTTTCAAAGCAACACATCTTAAAGCAAATACTAAGCATTCAATGGCGTGATGGTTCTCCCTAATCAAGAAGCATCGAGTTAGCTGCCATTTTTGGATTATTGGTAATTCAATAAAAATTAAACTTATTCAAGGTGATACCAATTATTTGTCTCATCTATTATAAAAAAGTTTAGTTTATCTGGGTTCCGACTTTAGTTAGACGGCTACAGCCCTGATACGGTTCAAGGTCCTTAGACGGCAAAAAATATCCAATGATCAGATTTTGTTGAAACTGGGTGTCAAATTATTGCTCTGGGCACTGAAGCAGAAAATGCATTTTACTTCTTTGGCCCTTTGGGTGGTGACAGCTCTGTATACAATTGAGGTCAAGTTTGGTGACCACTATAGACATGTAGACCCTTGTACATTTTGCCCACTAATACGAAACCAAATTGTAAATTTTGACGTTGAGTTGATTTCAAAATTTACTCCTGTACTAAATTTTCCCCAAGGTTGTGACCCAAAATAAAAATTCTGACAGCACCCTTCACAAACGATAGAAAAACATTTCACCCCCCCCCCCCCCCCCCCCCCCCCCCCCCCCCCCCCCCCCCCCCCCCCCCCCCCCCCCCCCCCCCCCCCCCCCCCCCCCCCCCCCCCCCCCCCCCCCCCCCCCCCCCCCCCCCTAACCTTCTTCCAAAGACTTCAAGAAAGGATTCCTTATTTAAACCCTATTAAGATACCATCAAGTATTTGTGCAGGTTGTACTAGTTTTTTAATGTCCATCCTGTATTGGTGATCTAACGCTCTTTGCTTAATTATATTTGATCACAACAAATACAATTAAAAAACATGCCATAGATGTTTGTCAGAATGTAATAAGCTTTATTCTCTGGCGATTTGCATCAAAACTATGCTTTTTGGACTCTGGATGGTTCCCTTCACTGAAATTCCTCGGATTGTTGCACAATGCTAATTTTTGAAAAAAAAGTGAAACATTAACATGCTTGGATTTTACTACTATACTTAATCACAAAAGTTATTATCGCAAAGTTTCTTTTTCCATGCATAAATGCAAACACCTGCACAAAGCTGGAAAGGAAACAATAAGATTAACAAGTATTTTAAAAAAAGTCATTCAAAAATCCCATAAAATGACAATCAATTATTAAACTTTCCGCATGACATCTTTAACAACATGACTTCATTAAACTATTTAGATATATGAAAATATAAAAAAAATCAATAATTTTAAAAAATTGGCATGTCTGTAACAGGTTATAGGTATCATAAATACCACACGAGGTGATAAGGATAAAAGCCAACCAAATAAGGATACAAATCAGATATTTAGTAATACCGGACACTTACTGCAATACGTAATTCAAACCAGATTCACGTCAACGAGCAGTGGTGTAGACAGCCTTGTGGTTCTGAGAGGGCAATACGGTCATGGGAACCATCGTCCCGATCGTAGGGTAAATAGGGCCCAAAAAACGGCTGATTTGGCGTGATTTTTCATTAAAATTTCCCGATTTTACATCTCTTTTTTTCAAGGGGGTACCTCATTTCTCCAATTGCCTACGCCATTGTCTTTGACCACTGCTTTTAGTTATTTTCTTCCTTTTCTTCCAAAAATAACCTATGAGAATTCTACATCCACAGACTTACCCTTCACTATTTAAGCTATTGCAGCAAACTCAAATATTGGACTCTTTCGGATGAATCACTGATAGTGTTTTAATGCGTTTCAATTAATCTAACAAAGATCTAAACGAAACCGGTTGGGATAAAGTTTAAGAAACGTTTTATAAACTTAATTTTACAAATTTTCTACGGATCAGAAAATAAAATATCGAAAAGGAGTAGAAGAACTTTTACTCACCCTTGCTAACGGATAATCGCCTTCCAATGAGTAATTGCTTTTAATTTCAGGCATGGAAGCTGTAAGGACACAATATGATACCACAAATCACAGTTATTATCCTAATTTTGTTCAACCTTTATTTTCTTTTAATAGGAGTTTAGTGAAATTAAGCTATTTTATTTTTGTCTACTGCAAACATAAATTTTCCACCAACGGCTTTACAGTCGCAGTATATTTATATCACATTTTATAGATCTTTGTAACTTATGAGTCTAATGGTTTACACAAATCTGGTGTCCATTGGCATGATTAATGATTTGTAACCTTCGTTGTGGTTATCAAAATCTTATTTTCTGTGGCTGAAAAAACTTGTGTTGCATTCAAATAGGCTATGTTTATTTTCCTAATAAGGTTTTCACAATTTCAATTGAACCCATTTTAGATCATCACCACCTAAATGACCCACTTCCATGAATAACAAATAACGGAATGACAAACTTACGAGCACTAGGTGGGATGGGTGTGCCGCAACCATCAAACCCTTTTGGAATTAGAATGATTGGATGTTCCTGTGACGTCACTGGATATGATGCACATGTCACTGACAAGTCAGGATGAAAGTGATCATTGTCATAGATGAGAATCTGCTGATCTGATGCAATGTTAGCTTGCATTGCTATGTGGTCTTGAAACTCGGTGTATCTGTGAATAATGATGAAACATTCATTAAGCATTCTGTAGCTACCATGATATTTGGTTGCATAATCAGTGTGCAAAATGTAACAAGCGTGCACGTGGTCTATAGGGATCACCAAACTTTGAACTCCAAATTGTATAGAGAGCTGTCATACACAGAGATAAGATGCATTTTCCCTTTCAGTATGACCAGTAATGACAATAATTTGACACTAGTTACAACAAAATCTGAGCATTGGATAATTTTGCCCCAAGATGACCTTGAGCCTTATCACAAAAAAAACAACAGTTTGTCGGCTTTCTCAGCTGTCCTCACTTTCGTTCAACCAGGAAATGAAAGCAGACTGCTTTCGTCATCTTCTACATATGATGAAATCTTTTCCAATATCTTTTCCAATTTTATAATATTGATCTCTACTGATTCTCCGATACACTTTGCCACACAAGCGAATGCATGACCCTGGGGCTCCTGGCAGAACCGTACAGAGAGAGCCGCGCGAGAGGAGCCAGTTTAATCATTGGAGTCAATCAGGATTTTGACCATTTTAGGTTCAACAAATCTTAACCCACGATCATGATTTTTTTTTTGTGAATTAGGAATGAATATTGAAGATTACAATCTTAGAAGTTTTAACACTATAAGCAGTATGCATCCATTGGTTTATGCATAGACCAGGATTCGTGTTTTCTTTGTACACCTTATACACTATAAAGGGTAGCCTTGAATTTCTTTTTCGCAAAAACTAAGACATCAGATCTACTACTTTTTATTAAGAAATTGAATACGAATACTTACGCTGAATCGGGGTCTATGTAAACTCGTAGCAACTGGCCAGAGGACACGCAGTGTATGTCAAAGGAACGCATGTCAAGTATTGACTGTGTCATATTAAAGACTGTCTCGAAAGACCACATCTTATCAATGTCAGATTCCAGGATACCAGCAAGCATTTCTCTTATCAACAACCTCAAACCACTAAAATAAAAACAACAGGATGCTAGAACAAAACGGTAAATAGTTGAACATGTGGAATTATTGTCTTAAACAACAGCATCTTCTGATTGGAGAATATAAAACCAGCTGACATGACTTCTGACACTACACAGAGATAATTATCAAGTAGGTTTTGTTTGGTATAAAGAGCTTATTTCAATTTTACTTGCTATCCCCAGCCATTCTTGCGAATAACCCACTTACGTTTCGGTATTTTATATATTTGACCAGTGTTTCTATCATATTGCCATAAGCAGCGTTGTATCTTCGAAAAAAAACACACGTTGAATAAAGTAAGACAATCATAGTACCTATGTATTAATGCACTATTGTTATCTTAAGAGGCGTATGCTTACATTGGTAGTCTGCAGTTTTTCTAGGTAATTGAGTTCCGATTCTATTGGTCCGTCTTCCGATTCTCTCTTTGGGAACGGCGGAGATGACACCTTTCTTCCCTTGTGTGTTGTTAGTTTATGCCTGCGATGAACAATGTACAACGCTTTTGGATGACATAGTAGATTCAACAACCCCAACTTTCACCTCTGTACTTTTCCGAAGGGTGATTGAAATGAGGGCATGTGCATTGGTGTAAATTAAAATTTCCACCTAAATCTATATTTAGGGATACAATGTCTGATAGCAGAGAAAATCAATTCTATGTTAAAGAGACAGGAGAATTTCCAAGAAAGAAAGCCTGCCCCCGATTTTTTCGGTGAACCCTGTTTTTTGCAAATTTTGAATGCTTTCCATGTAAATATCACACTAATTGAAAAGCGAATGCCCCGTCTTTAGGTAATAATCTGATGATTTAGTACTTTCTGCCGTGCACGACAGAAAGCATGCCCGGTGTTCTATGGGGACATTACGATAGTCAGGCAGTTCAACAAGGTTTTGCTGTTTTCTTTCTTTTGGTACGTTGTTTTGTGTCAATAATCCTTCGGAACGTTCTTGGTAGGTGGTCCTAATCGATCTTGTGCAATTTGAGAAATTTGTATCCTAACAAAAATCTCCTGGTCCCCTTTAATGAAAACATTCAGTACAAGGGGGATGGCCCGATTTATTTTTTCATCGTGATAGAATGGCCTTCAGCCCCAAATCCCATCTGTAAAATTACGCGCCCGATATTTCAACCCGTTTTTAAGCGAGAGCTAAAAATGTGATTTTGTAATCCCCATAGAGTACTGTGTAAAGCTAATGTTGGTCCACCAAAATGGGGCATATCTTCGCTCATAACATCCCAACTAAACATCCTTTAGCCCTAAGATTTCACAGGGTAAATGAGGGTCACTTCCGGTCAAATCTGGGATCCCTGGGGACGAGGCTATTAGCGATTGGACCATGGACCTTTAACGTAAGCGCAACTCTACATTAACTCTCAAATCATTCTGACTAATCGTATTTGATTCAGTGGTATTCAATGTAACAGGTGAGTTGAATGTTACTGACTTTTGAGCGCCCGTGTTTTGAAGAAACACTTTGCACTCTCTGTAAAAATGATGTCAACATCAAAGGCGAGATTATCTTATAGAGCAGGAGCATAATATCATAGGGTCCTTATTTAGGGAGTTCGTTCATGCCCGACTACATCTAAGGTTTGACACCTTTAGTAGTTGGTATGGACCCTCTACATCAATGCAAGGTAGTTAGTGGTGTCAAATTGTGTTGTCACTTTTTCAATAGGGGCCAATTTAAGTTTACACAGGGGTCAAACTTTTACATTACTCCAATCATTTTGAAATGTATGCCATATTTTCCGTCTAGTCACAAGGATTCAAAAAATATATAGTTTGTACCATCTATGACCATTGGTTTTAGAGTTATTGGGTAAAAATGGCTAATGATTATTCATGATTTTTATTTAAAGATACGACATCTTATGAACCAAATAAAATCTTATGAATTGAGGTCAACTCACATTGTTTGTCTGTTTTTCCTTCCTCCGAAAGGTCTAAAAGGTAGCAGTCCGGTAGCAATATGGTAGATGGTGACCCCTAAACTCCAGATATCAACTTTTGCAGTAAAGGGTTCTACAAGAGGTCGTAAGTAATGCACGGTTCGAAAATAGAGGAGCTAGAAACAAGAACAAACGCTTTGTGAATTAAAGGACCAAAGTTTGTGACGATTCATTAATATTGTTTTTTCGCGAATTAATTTTTTGATTTGATGGATAACAAATTCAATTTCATATCAGTGGGATAAGAGTATGTCAGTAGTATCATTATTTGTAAACGATGGTAAATATGTTTTAATTATATTTTTGCCAATAAGAAACCATTTCTTACTAAATATCTCTTCAGTCCGTAAATACTGGTGAAGTTCTCGTTCTCTTGAAGTTGTCGAGCAGCGCCAAAATCTGCGAGTTTATACGTGGCTTTTCGATCTGGTCCACAGTTTTTCATAGTTTCCGGGCTTAATGTCTCTGTGCACAATACCTTCTTCTGTAGATATCATTCCTGAAGCGGGGAAAGAAATCTTACCGATTAAACTGTTTATCGATGAAGAATTCTTACATGACAATCGAAGTGTTAAGGTATAAAATGTAAAGCGACGGAATAGCACAGGCCTAGTCCTAAAACATCGATAGCGAGGAAGGACTAAATATGATAAAGCAAAAGTGAAATCAGTCCAAAGGACTAAGCTAGTTTTTTAAATTAAAAGTACATATGCCGCTAATATTTCACATAAGTCTGAATGCAGTGACCAGTTTCTAAAAGATGGGTATCATTTTCATTTTACTTAACGACAATATTTTACGACACTATACACACTTGTGTCTCCGAAGAACCTGCAAGAAATCCTCCGTCTTCGGGTAATCCGTAATGTATCTCTGTTTGTCTATCTAGCAGTTGAGAACGCTGCAGAGTCACAATAGCTCCATGGATGGTCGAGGTTTATCGTCTTCGTGTGGTGATATTTGCTGCAAAAAAAATTAAAGAAACTATTAACCAATATTTGCAAGATAATTTTTCTTTCCACGGATCTTCTTGGGCGTATCCACAATCTTTGGTAATGGCTTGTTTGGTGTTCAATAAGTTATTCAACGGAGCGTAGCTGATCGGCCGCAATGTAATTCATGACCGACACTGCCCCCCCCTCTCCCCCCCCCCCCACTCCCAGCCCCCTAACTTGGGGCCCGACTTTGTTGAGACTGGGGCGGATTGGGACAGCCAGGGTGTACAAACCCTACTTTTGTTCGACACTGACTGTCGCTATACATGTAACGTTGTGACCTCTCTGTACACTGGACCCACGTATTAACGTCACCATCCAAAGGACGGGATGCTATTGCATGATTCATTTGCCCAATTCCAAGTTACCCATGGAGGAGAGCGGTATTCTGTTTTTTTTTAATTTAATCAATAGTTCTCATACCAGATTAACTCCAGAATTGAGCACCCAATAAAATCCCAGCAAGTGAACCCCACCGTGATTCGAACCCGGATGTTTAGAGTAAATTTGCGCCAGAGGCACCCTAACCGCTATGCCACGCTCACCCACAGTAACCGCTAGGCCAAGCACGTCGGAGATTCTGCCCGAAATATGCTCCAGGACCATGAACCAGTCGTATGATTCCATAAGGGCAGCTATTTCATATTTTTCTACGTCAATCCACAACTCTGATGTTTTCTTTTTATGATCCAATTCCCACTTAAAATACAAAATAAAATATCATAAATTAAATTTTGTTACTGGTAGTGGGATTCGAACCCACCGACCTCAGATTAAAACAAGACGAGCGCCCACAGACACACGCCACGCAATCCGAGCCGGCAGTAAGTCGTTCTTTTGTAATACTGCAATATAAACCATTAACGGCATAAAGCGCACACATAATAATGAATGGCGCCCCTATGAGACGAGTTGAAAATATATGCTCCTGGGGCATGATTTCGGGCCAAAATCTCCAAGAATCCTAGGGCACGTTCTCCCACAGTAACCGCTAGGCCACGCTCTCCCACAGGAAGAGCAACAAAAGATCTGACCTTGAAGTTATTGCAAGTGTTTTGGAATGGTGTCTTTGTCGTCATCGATTAGTAGGGATAAATCCATAAATGTTTGGAAAAATACATGTTTTCTGGAAGATATCTAACTAGGAGGAAGTTTGAGCGTTGCAGTCTAGTTATCACATGAAATCGGATAAGATATTTAATCTGAGATCAAATAATTTTTGACGTTTCTACTTCCAACAATATATACTTTGGTGAGGCGCATCAATGTAAGTACCGCGCATTCCTATAATAATAATAATTATGTTAAATAAATTTTATATTTTTGATTCAATTAGAATAATGTCACATCTTAGATATTTTTAATACATTAGATAAAGGTTTGTACGTAGTTTTCAGCATCAGTAAAAGCAATTTGTTTCACGGTACCAAGCATCGTTATGATTTGCGGGAAAGCGACATTTCCCAAAATATCCTCTGGAACAATACAACTAAAACATCATATTTGAAAGTCTAACAAAAGGATGTAAAAGTCTATTTCTAAAATGGATTTGCTGCCATCATTTATTTTTTCATGAATTGTCTTCACAAGTTCACAGCAAAGATGATCATATTCAGTCGGAATAATTGTTTTAAAAGTACTTGATGACAGGTCAAACCATACCAATACATACCGGTGTAGAAGTAATTATAGTCCGCCGTACTCATAGTGCGGCTACAATGGTAAAGAATATGAAAGTCGATTCAGTTGACTCTTCACGCAACATTAGTTTCACGCTTTATTCCATTGTCATCTATGGAGCCCGGACTGTGGCCCCCGACGGACTACAATTACTTTCACACCTGTGTCATAAAATTCAGCGTCCGCGTGACTGATTGTCCTACAACCCATCCAGCCATTGTGATCTCCATTGAGTGCTGTACGCATCACTTGCTTCAGCATTGTATCCAAATGGCCTCGTCTACAAGGTCACGGTTTATTCCGAACATGTTGACAAATAGGACACTCTCATGGGGGACACTCAGTTTCTTTGCACAGGTGTGGCAGGAGATATAGTCTTCCGGGCTCACAGTCCGGGAACCATGGTGAACAATAGGGCAATTGATTCAGTTGACTCTTCACGCAACATTAGTTTCACGCTTTATCCGTTGTCGTCCATGGAGCCCGGACTATGATACCTGACGGACTATGATTACTTTCGCACCGGCTTTCTGAACAGATTGGCACTAGTTCACACAAGCTAATCATTAAGGGCTATTAAAAGTGTGAGTGCTTATTGGTATGAATCTACCGGCACATATATAATGAAATATCCCTAAATAAAACGTACCAGATGTTTTTCATGGCCATTGGAGTATGTATTCCTTGCGAAAAAAATCCAGATTTATTCCAACAAATGTACACAACTGTACAGCAATCATGGAAACTACCATGTTTATTCCCTGTGGTATATTTACAACGCCGCATGCAATACCGAAACAGAAGCCAGCGAAAATATATCACTTGACTTCAGCAAGTTTGCCACAAGCCTCATCCTTGTGAACTTCGTTGAGCACACAAAGGATAGGAGCGAAGTTCGTTTAGAATTTTTATTGCAAAAAAAATACACTTTTTAAAACCTCAGTGATTTGAGAAAAATGTAAAGAGGGGTGTTTTAGATATCATTTTGTGATTAACAAAGGTTTGAGTTGGCCTAAACACTAACAATCCATGAAAACGTGGACATTTTAAAAGGGGTCGCGTAATATTTATAGTTTTATCGCAGTCGCACTGTAACCACTGATCTCTATACAATGGATTGGCTACACAACAGTAATTTTATATTAGATGAATGGAGCAACGGGCGGACATCTTGGTCTACCGAACACAATAGCATTCCAGAGACACCTGTTTAACAGAAGTTGTAGCCCGGGTGCACGTTTTAGAGACATGTCATACCATATACGCGCAAATACAATGAGCTCAATTAAATGGCTTGATTCTGCAGTCTGTTATGTCGCTTATCCACATTTCAATGGGAACAAATTTTGTATAAATGACCGATGTGAAAGTAATCATTGTCCGGCAGGTATCATAGTCCGGGCTCCATAGACGACAACGGAATAAAGCGTGAAACTAATGTTGCGTGCAGAGTCAACTGAATCGATTGCCCTATTGTTCACCAATTGTTCCCGGACTGTGAGCCCGGAGGACCATATCTCCTGCCACACCTGCTCTTAACCACCTGCTTGGGCTCTTTTTGGATGACCAATATGGCCGTCAGTGCCTCAATTACGAAGCCCAGGTTTTGTATAGAGATCAGTGTTCGAAACCCACTAATGCGCGGTTCAATCTACGTACTTTTCAATGTACCGAGTAGCGCTTCTTTGTATGATGAAGAGTTTCCTTATTTTATTTTAAAAACTATATTTCTCAAGAATCCCAGGCTCATTTTATAAAAATTAGGCACAAATGTATGCCATTTTTGATAAATTTATATATTTTAAAGGAAAACGTTAAATTAAAGCTGTGTTTTTAATTTCAATGTTAAAAGTAAACGCGATAGTCTTTCATACAGGCCAGAACTTGACTAACCACCGATCATCTTTCAGTTGGTGTGAAAGACTAAACATTGCTTGTGGCAAAACGATAGCGTAAATAATAAACATGGCGGCTTCGTTTAATCAGTTTCTGCCTGAACAATCAATTAAAATAATTATGGGCCGTATTCTCAAACGATGTTTAAAATAAACGGTGGTTAGGCCTAAACCGCGGTTAAATATTTTAACAAGTCGTTTAGCTAACCACGGGTATTAAACGCCGGAAATATTCATCACTTGAACCGGGAACTTATCTTCCGCTATAATATTCGTGCGCGTGAACCAATTTATAGGTCAGACAATGCCTTCCGTAGTTGTAAAGGCTATGCTATAAATTTCAAGAATGTCGCGTTGTGCAAGAAGCTTTAGAATTTGCAGTGATGAGACAAAACCGCGGCCTATTTAAAACTGTTGGTATAATGTTCGCTGTGCCGCACTTGTATTATTCATATAACAGATACACACGAGCATAAAAATAGAAACAAAGGAAAAATGGACGAAAAGAAATACAACTGAGGGCTCGGAAAAAAAGATGAGAGAACTAAAGGAGACACTGGTCAACCACGAGTCTCAGCAATAGATGAAATATAGGCCATTTGATGAAAGCGTGAAGTTAAACACGCCTTTAACTACCCCCGGACCAAGTCTAAGTTTAACAAGTTTTATACATGTTAACGATGTCGGCTAAAATTTTTAAACAGCGTTTAAAGTTTTAACCATGCTTGAGAATTGCGTTTTTTTATCGGGCGTTTAAATTGCGATTTAACCAGTGTTTAGCGTAACATCGTTTGAGAAAAACGGGCCTAGGCCCCGTTTTCCAGGACCGATTTTAGCTTAAAATCGCCGTAATTTAAAATTGGTTTTAAGCAAAATGCGTTTAAATATTTTTTAACATTTGGTTGCATAACAGCAAGCTTTTAAACACGCGCAAATCGTGTTTTTTTAAAGGACGCTAACTTGAGGTATTAAAACGGCCCATGTGTCATAATGTTGAGTGCACAAAGTGTAATCATGGCTTTCCGTTAGCGTTTATGGTGATACACCAACTGACGAGAATGATATGCGCCTTGTGTTGTCATTGGACAGTGCAATGAGACGTGCACTTGAAAAAAACACCCACTAAAACACTTCTTCAACTAGCCCTGCACGTAGTTTAAATTTCGATGCATTTTGGCAGAGTTAAAATTGCGTTTAACTTTAAACTCATTTCTGGAATTGCGTTTACTTAAGCGATATGTTTATCTTGCAAATAACGATCGCTTAGCTTAAAACCACGCTAACACACCTTTTTGGAATACGGGCCTCTATGTTCCAACAAGGAAAATACATGATACATCTATATATGTTACTGTCCATTCCATTAGCTTAGGACCCAGGTTTTGAATTATATTAGAGAAGGTATTGGTGTCAAGAAAAAATCGTGAAAGATAAGATTGGTATTCATCTAATTACCAAAACGATTTGAAGGTACATGCTGAAAAGTAATTTCTTAACTCCAATCTATTCAATTTCTGCGATTTGGGCCATTAATCGGCAGGAATCGGAACCAGCCGAATAATCGTAATGAGCATAAACTGTTCAGGAATATTCCATTTATAAGATAGTTGTGTAAAACGTTGCATCACTCTTTGAACTAGAGAAGAACAATGATTGCTATCATGAACAATTGCTGAATGTGTAAATAGCGTCGTTTTATTCTGGGCAAAAATATGTCGATTCAAACTTTAAAAGAAATACAAATAAAATACATCTTTGTATTGTCATTAAAGAAGATGACACAATATGTGCAGGTCACTGACCAAAGTCTTCTGGTCCTCCGATATTGATTGCAGTGGGTATAGCTACATCGATAGTCGCTTTCTACATAATACCAAAGACCAACCTTACCACGTCATTTGTAATGGTACCAGACGTTGGAAAAATATATTTGCCAACTTTGAGGGAACACAGGGTCAAATTTCAATAGATTTGTAGTTAAAATCCCTAATATGTTTTAAAATTTAAAAATCCTGTTGGGTAATTTCGTGAATACAAAACTTTTTCTTTCACGATTTTTCCGAATCTCAACCTTCTCTATATTAATTAAAAAACAAGGGTCTAAGACCTAATGAATGGACAGATAGTAGAATATTAAGTTTATGCCACGATTTCTACAGGATATTATCAAGACAAAGATAGAGGGTAAAGTGGGGGTAATAATGGACCCCCAGGGCATTATGGACCCTTATAACTTTGAAACTAGGGATGGTATGAGCCCTTCTATTGTACTTGAAGGGGAACATCATTCAACAACTGCAAATCGGTTGGAGGGAGTGGTCCTGGAGTCAAAAGAAAACATTTCAATTAAAAATTTTCAACACGTTTCTCTTATATGTCAGTGACATTTTAAACGATACTATTTTCTCCTTAGCCTCGGTCGTGGAATTCCATGACCCTAGCAAACATGTAGTACGCATTTGACTTACCGATGTATTAGTACATGTATCAAATTCTATCTCACATCTAATTAAAAAACGGCTGGAACTATTTGTATGTGTGATATGGGTAATATGGACACCCTATATACCATGAAGAAACTTTATGGGACGGGGCAATATGGACCAAGTGAGGTCCATATTACCCAGCCTCTATTTCAAATAACGGGGTGGTCCGTATTGCCGACGCATGGGCAATCTGGACCCTTTGCCAAAAAATTTTTGAAAGCCTGTATCTTCTATTTGGTTAGAGATGAATTGATATATTTTGGTCTGTACCTACCCATGAACCAAGCTATCAAGTGATAATGAAAAGTTATTAAAAGGAATTAAATTTCCTTGGAAATTCAAGATCTGCTTAAGGGGTCCGTTATCAAACTATTCAGCTGTCAAATACCTAAATCAGTTCACTCGCAAGAAGCTGAAACAATATTCTTATGTTGAATCTTGTACAAAACCTCGAATCTCTCTCCTGGACGACATTGGACGGTCGAATGGCCATTGTTAAACACCTTATACCGCAACCTTCTCGACGGTTTTCTATAAGAGTACAAAATGTAAAGTGTTATATTTGATTAAAATGACAGCGCAAATTAAATATAAAATTTGGTTCAAACGTGTATGAAATAAATTTACCGCCGTCTCAAAAAAAATGGTACAATCAGAAAAAAAATTGGTTAAATGAAATTTCAAAATAAGTCATTTTTACTCGAATAGTATTAAAGAAGAAAGACCAGGCTTTTCCGTGTGTTGGTCAATTTATTGCTTTTGTCAATCCAGAGATATAATCAATTTAGTGCGATACCAAAACACCATTTTGGTGCCACTTTTATGATGGGCAGAGTTGCTTCGCCCCTGTTATGCATGCATGCCTTGAAGCTCACAAAGATTTCAACTGACAAAGAAACCAACACAGATTAAAGTAAACAAAAGAAGTCTAGTTTTATCGACACAATATTTCGTCAACATAATCACTTAAGTGTAAATATCTTCTTTAATAAATAATAAACCATACAAATATTTTTTTATTGCACGTCATTAAAATGGAACTTTGAATTTATTACAAAATTGGTATCTGTTAAAATTTGCCGGAAGGAATGTAATTAACCAAAATAAAGCACTCGCAAGTCCAAGAATGTTTAAAATTTGCACTATCTTTGTGCATTTACTATTGTTGAAGTCAATAAAATTTTGAATTTGTAATAAAGTATCAAAGTGTTGGTAGGAATTTGCGTTTTCCATGATACTTCAGACCATAAAAACTCTTCTCCAGGTTGCTGCATTCCGGCTGTACGCTCATTGTTCCATCTTCTTACAAACAACAGTATGTCGAATGTTATTCCTTTATCTGTAAAGCCCAGAACTTACGATCATAACTCCACCATTACGTAACTGTTTTTTCCATCCTTTTTAGAGTTTCTTTAATGAAGTTAATCCTTTTAAATATTTAATATCTGTTCAAGTGTGAAAACCGTATGTTTTCAAACTCCGTCACCGTTTTCACTCAACCAGAAAGCGGCACAAACTCGATTTTTGTGTTCCGGAGTAACTGGAGTTTATCCTCTCGATTGAAACAAGCAAATAGATGAAACAAAAATCCTGGAAAGCCTGGTCTTTTCGCTTTAATATGATGTGTCCAAAACAACTTACCTATGGTTAAGAATATAATATTGAAAAAAATCGGATTTTTGATTGTACCATTTTTGTTTTGAGACGGCTGTCTTAGTTTGGCCCCCCGCACCCCATCTTCTCCATCTGTTTGTCCTCTTCTTTCCACTTTTTCGTTCTTTTCTCTGCTGTTCCGTTTGTTTTATATCTTTTTTATGAAATAACCTCTTTTGTGTCACGGCTCGCTTCTCTTTTTAGCTTGTTCAGAAGCAGATATTCAACCGGAACAATCAACTAATTTTCATTTCACTTTGACTCTAGCGCCACCACTATTTTACATTCATTATGTAGCCTAACTAATAAACAGGACCGCAAAGGTTGGACTTACAATTACATAAATAAAAAATTATAACAATTAACATATTGGCCATAAACTTTTTTGGAATGAAAATCAATGTCAGGAAACCTCTTTTAGCTTATATTCCAAAAGGAAGTAGTACGTTAATTCATATCATCTATTATTCGGGTTATTTAATTTACCTAATGAGTATTTATTTTCTTGTAACACTTTATGAGGAGAACATCTAAAATAGCAAGCACATACATCAACAAACACCTAGCACACACAAACACCTACCCCTATCAACATGTTAAACTTACTCATCTATTCATAAATTTTTGAACGTTTACTATCTTTTGTTTATATCATAAGTAAAAGAATACAAATGGACGAATTTTGTATTGTTCGAAACGAGATCAAATAAGATCGCACAAAGGAATATTGGTCCAAACAAAAACACGGGATCATCATGATGATTTATCACCCTTTTAAGGGATGAAATGAAATTGCCAATGTATCCGGCAAGTACACAAGGGCAAAAACAAAAAAAGAAAATACGAAAACAAACAAAACAACGGGAACAAATGTTAGTTAATATTGGCTCGAAAGAACTTGACAGAATAATGATATACATCGCCCGACATTTTTGTTCTGCCGTATATGACATACCTTGTGTCTTCCTAGAAGTACTTTGCTAGTTGCTCCTTCACCAAGTATGTCTTCTGTCCTTGAATATGTAAGGACGTTGTGCTAGTAGTTGTCAAGGAGAGTAAGTCATACCAATGGCAATTTCGGGTTAAACATGACCTGCAACAAAATAAAGATAAAGCTTACGCGGGAGGCAAGCAGCAACGTAAATGATTACAACATTTTAATACTTCGAAACTTATGTTTCAAAACACTAAACACGCTTGTCATGACTTGCAAATCCCTTGCCCTGACTTGTTTTTTTCCTGATTTTTCTTTTCTCTTGTTTGCGGCAAGCAGAGCCGTGTACAAGGGTAACCTTTGATACTGTCAGCAATTCCATCTTGCTTGATCACCTTACCAAAATCCTGCAAACAGGAACTGCACTCAGATGGTACAAATCATATGTCAGAGAAGAACAACTCGCATTGCAATAAACGGGACATCTTCGCGATGTTCACAGTCTGGAGTATGGATACCCAAGGTCCATCGTGGCCTGCAGTCTTTGTATTATATTCGCGATCTAATTCTATCACATTGGTGAAAACCTGTTTGGCTTATGAGATGTGGGGAGCGGGCAAAGGTCTTTTGCAATAATAAATTACATCCGTAATTATTCTGCTTTTAGAAGTATCCCATCTTATGATTTATGTATGTTGTTAGCAGGTTTCGTATCTTCACATCAGCATATATATAGGTAAACTTGGTAGATCCCGGTCAACTGTATAAGTTCTCTTGAATTTTCTGCTGTAAGTCACAAATAAGTTAGTATCATGTGTTCGAGAACCAAAATATCAAACTCCAGAACTGTCTGGGCATTAACTTTCAAACATTAAACTAATGACATTCAGTGCCGATCGGGCAGACAAAGGTGTTTCCCCAAAAGCTCAAAAATACCAGGTACGAATGACCGAGCGGATCCGTGTGATTATTTCAGTATGACTTTTTGAACTCTGGGTCGAGACTATTGTCCATAGTTTAAGGCATGTGGATGTTTACGTGGGAGCTGAGGGGTGTTGAAAGAATATGTGTATATAACCTTTGACTCGGATTCAGACAACCAATATGCCAAGTAAGGTCCCAGGGCTATTTTCCGGTAACTCTAAATGTAAGAAACGCACATATATGCAAATTAGCGCTATAGAGGATAGTCAGGACGGATGCCATAGGATTGCGTTTAGTCCAGTTTTGTCTCCGCATCACGAATAGCTGTGAATTCTTGTATTCAACAAATTTTCCTGCCAAGTTGATGTACTGAGTCAGCTAGCGGTGTGTCAAAAGATTTTCACGACCAAGACTGAGTGAGTGATTTAAAAAACCAAAATGCTGAGTCACGACATTCCCACTCAGAATAAAAATGCTTGTATTAGTTTGTTTTTTAATTCCTTTAGTATGTAGGATATTATAGGAGGGGCCGCGAGGGCGCGTTCAGAGGGTAGAATCCGGCAGGCGGTGGCGGCAAGCTTCATTCATAGCGCAATACTGCCGAACGAGTCATTTGACGAGCCTGAACAGTGAAGTTCACGTGCGGCCATTTATAAAATAGATCAGTGAGTGGCGAGGGGAATTCCCGTACGGAGTCGAGACCGATCTAATTGCCTTGCTTTTAGTCGGTGGTGTTGCGTGCATAATGTGCTGCAAGGACTTATCAATCGTTTTTAAAAAGAACGGAATTGCGAGGATTGCACATTGCAGGGTAAAAGAATCATCCACGGTGGTGCATATGCTAAACTGGTACCGGGCTGGGTAAATGGTCCGCAGCTATAAATAGCAGTGACCCTGCGATTGAAAATGAGGTCAAACCAGCCTCGTTCAAAATGGATCCCGTTTTGTACCGTTATTCATACAAAAAAAAAAACGTAACTGGAGTTGATTCTCAACTCCAACGGATTTGAGTGAGAAAAAATTGATATAAACATATTTTCTGACTTTAGAATTATGTCAAGTTTTCGTGATTACGTGCTAAACCTACGGGAACGGCAAAAACGACGCAATTGGCGCCCCCCCCCGGAATCCGGTTAATTAAATTCACAAGTGTTTACCACTCTGAAACAGCACCTCCTAATTGTGCCCGAACTTATTCCAAAAAACACGGCTACTTGTGAAATTCCAAAAATAAAGAGGGCAAGTCATGCAAGTTGAGCAAAAATGTCGACGGTAATTCAAATTAGTTGCTTTTCGTCTATTTAGTGTGCAAGTATGGGAAAGAAAAATTAGAATTGCACAATAAAGTAGGTAACTAGGGATGGTAAATGAGTGGCTGGACTTAATACTTGATAACTTAGTCGGTATAGAGTCATCGTCACGTGAAACCTAAAATCAAACCCAATTACAGTTTGCAGCATATTTTTTCACTCTTGCTCTTATTTATCGCGGAGTTGGCAATGCAAAAATATGTTGACAGGAAGGGAAACTCGCTCTATTCCAGGTTTACGCATGACATGACAGAAGAACGAAAAGGATGGGGGATTCAAAAGAAGCATTGACAATTAAAAGAAGCGGGTGCCCTGGGAATAATCTCACAGTGTGAACCCTGTGTTTACTGTTTATAAATCCTACACGTCTCATTTGTGACAGTCCAATGGTTTTGACACAGGGGTCGCCCATGCTTACATATCCGCCTATTTTTATTTTTAATCAAACATTCTTAGATTTTGGTTGATTTCGAAAAAAAAAACAAAGGAACGCTTTTGTCTGAATTTAGAGTGTAGTAATCATTATTCAATATCTTTCATAAAAACTGTCAATGTCTTGTGTCTTCAACTTGATTTTCCTCTTCGGATTATTTTTGTAAGCACCTGAAAAACAATACGCTTCACTGCCGCCAATCTTGGATTTTCATCCAAAGTTGCCTTAATTTCTATTTGTTTGCATTTTAAAATCATAGACGATATGTTTTCCATGAAAAAGTGATAATAATGGATGGAGATCAAGATCTGGTAAATAAATTTGAGTTTTAGTTAGTTTAACGCCATTCACAGTACCAAAATCTCAAACATCGAAGATAGGTGAGGGCGGGTGTCCTATTAAATTATTGATTATTATGTATTTATTATTTAGTTATTTATTCTTCACATTTGTGTTATTTATTGTGACAGAGGAAAGTCGATGTTGGAAATTGCGTACAGTTTATTAAAGGTCTGACTCAGAGATTTTTGAACATTTTATATTTGTTTATTATTGAAAATCGTCTACTTAGAACTAAATTATAGTCACCTAAAATGCCCAATTCCAAAGTTGAGGTTGATCGATTTTACGTTTGCATGCAGTAAACATTTAGGTGTAGTATAGAGTGCCATAGGATACTGTGTATAACTAAATTTCCGGATCCGGAAATTTATAACAAAGTTGCGATTTTCTATATGAAGGACTTCGATTTGAGCTTAGCTATTTCACACAGTGTTTACTATATGGAAAAGCATTATGTATATGCAAAAAACACAATTTGTTTGAATGTTGAGGCCACCCTCCTCGGGAAATCTCTGAGTCAGCCTTTAATTCACAGGATAGTAAAAATCATAATTAAATTTTGGACGAAACAGGCAACATGCCGGTTTAAAAGGAGATATGGTCCGCACGGAGCCATAGTCCGGGATCCATAGACGACAACGGAATAAAGCGTGAAACTAATGTTGCGTGAAGAGGCAACTGAATCGAGTGCCCTATTCCTTACCGTTGTATATGGACTATGAGTCCGGCGGACCATATCTCCTGTCACACCGGCAACGTGCTCATAGTCCAGCACTTGTGTTGGTATCAATCTATATGTTCAAATATTGAATAATTATCCTTTCCGCAAAAATGCAATGTATCGTCTGCCGTTGCAGTTTGCTAATACTCTAGGCTCCAGATTCATTGATAACAAATATCAACCTCGTTATAATGTTTTTCAACGGTTTCTGGACCATTTTTATGCTGATTCTGAGTCCGATGGATGCCAGACGAGAAACCTTCGGGCAATCTTAGAGCATTTTTGTAGAAACGCCAAAAAAATGGCCACCAAACCACAAAACATTCATCTCTTGTTCACTCAAAAGTTGTAATTTTTTAGCCTGTCTCGTGAAAACATTCATTGTGACCAATTAAAGGGGCGTGTTCCGATCGTCTTTGGGACCCCCTGATTTACCCGGAAGTAGTATCGATTTTGATATCAGATGAAAGGCCGTATTTTTCTCATTGTCGTCCTGAAATTTGAGCCCTCGAATCCATTTCATTCCCAAGATATAAACAAAAAACCGCCGTTTTAGTGGTTAACCACTTTATTAGCACAGTATTGAATAGGGCTTTCCAACATGCATTATTGCGTCTAGCATCAAAACCGCAAGTTTGTTTCCCACGGTACTTGATGGGGTGTATGTGCAAGTGCCAGGCTCTCATATCAAGTAGAGAACACAATACACATAAATCAGAACAACCACCCTTAACATATGATTCTGTAACCACGTAATCAAAGAATTCAATATGGCCGCCAATACAATAAAGTGTCTGATCGTGATCTACTTTTGACTGAAGATTGGTAATTTGGCATCTATCCTGCTGTTTTGACAATCTAGAAAATAATTAAAACCATAAGAAATATTTTTCAAAAATGTGATTATAAATTCCTTCATAGCATCCAAGATGGCTTCCGATATCCTAAAATGGCTATAATTGATAGTTGTATCTAACCGAGTACTGAAATGTTTGCGTATATCCATGTACATGTCATTAGGTACGTAATCAGAGTAACCGATATATGTAAAATGCCATCCAAGATGGGCATCCAATATGGCTGGAAATGGCACTTACTAAGCGGCGAAAAATCAGATCACTAATAGTCTAGAGATATGTGCTTCTTTGTTTTAGTAGGTTTTGGGCGTCCATTGGCATCCATATTGGGGTATTTCATGAACAACGACTCAATGACGCTTAGATAACCCTGACTGGGGATTTTTGGATGTGATAATCCAACTAAAACCACCAAATATATATTTTTAGCTTGCAGCGTGAATGAATTACTGACCTTTGCTAACTGACATTTGAAGCCATAATGGTCGCCTATCTAGGACGCCATCTTGCAGATGTCTATAGCTTTGATTATGTTATGCCATCTAAACTGTTCTGAATGAGTTATATTGATATACCGCAAACATTACAGCTCTTGGCTATATGTAGAAATAAATTTGGCCATTTTTGAGCCATCTTGAATGTTTTATTGATTTGACTGATTATCAAATTATTGAAAGGTATTCATAATGGTTTCAATTAACAATATGAAGTAGAAAGGGGCGTGCTGTTGATGCGCTGTACACGTGTTTAGGCACTATCAGTGATTTTCTGGACCAGAATACAATAAAATTCGTTACAAATCAGTTGTTTTGGCCATTGTATGAAACAAACAAAATAGTGAAAGGAAATACGATCTTGTAAAGCCAAAATCTGCCATTTTTTTATGAAATGAGTGTCAGTGTAGCTAGGTAGCCGAATTCGGAAGTATACATTACATGCATTGGTATACATGAAAGCATTCACACGCCAGTTATTGCCAAAGACAAATCGCACATCGGCTTTATGGGATAGGGTTTGCTACCATTTTACGGACTAAGGTAATACAACTCGTTTATGGGTTTTGGGTAATGACTTAGCCCGCACTTTCGGCATGAATACTTGCCGAAACGCCCGGTATTTCGGAGCAGCAAACATGTCATAGAACTTTTTACTAAGAATCGGCCATCTTTAGTCTTGTAAAGTACATACTAAAGTGTCGCATATGAATTAAATGAAGGTTTCTTCGTTCAAGATGACTAGACAAATAATTTGCCACCAGTTTCGAGGAAATCATTCACATTCGTATATCATACCTTCATATTCATATACTCAGATTGATATTTGGATTTGCTCTGATCTTTGATCTCAAGTACTTGCATAAAGAGTTAACTCTAATCACCGACCTGTGCCGACATTATTGTCAACATACACCACAGCAGAGTGCGTTAGCTTTGAAAAACGTATATGGACCTGGGAGATTTTGTTTGGTATTGAAATGCATTGTCCAACGATATGCACTTTTCGACACTTTTATGTATTTGCAGCAAGTGAACATGTTTTCTCCATGGTCTTATCAAAATACCTTAAACTTCTAGCAGATTTAGTAATGACCTATTAATGACTTATCTTACCTTGCCGACAATACCATTAAAGTAATGTTTGCAATACAGACACTTTATGCATTTTTATAGCCAACAGTATGTTCAGTTCCACAAGCATTTATGTGACAAATGGTAATTTTGGCGGGAAATTGGAAAGGGGTCATGGGGTCAGCAGCTTCTTCCTTTAACATGTTTAAAACACATTGCCGTACGCGTTATTTTTTAGATAACCAACATGCGTTGGAAACAGCCTCATATAGTCATCGGCAACGTTCAGATTCGATCGGTACTGGTATAGTTGCAATACTATCAGTCGTGTGGACATAGTAGCAATAAGCAGTCGTGTGAACAGTGGATGCCTTTTTCCCGCCAAGAGTATTGATTCAACTATCCCAGAACAATCATTTTCTACCAATGGATTCGCATAGATTGAGAATATAGAGCGGAATGCTACTGGCCAATTCCATACTGAATCGTTTCTTTGACTTTCTTATCAGTTTTAGCTGAGGGTTTAGAGTATTCTCCAAATTGCCCCGTTAACTTTAATGGGTGCTCAAAGTGCCCCCTTTGATTTTTCATCGAAGTCACTTCAAACTTTTAGAGTGGAGTCAAAGGGAGCTTACGCACAATTTATCGGACACAATTCTCAATGTTAAAGGGAGCCAATTCCCAGCAGTGGGTGGGATAATCACTAACCAATTGATTCAATTACCCCTTGCTGACCTCACAATGCAAAGTTAATCCCTGCAGGGGGTTGGTTACAGTTGTCAGTGACAGTTCGCGGAGTCAAGAACTGCTACACTGTTATAGTAAACTTTGCTATGGCTCTGTGTTAATGATAATCATGTGGGATTATTTATTTTTATATCCATTCAACAATGCATACGTATAAATCTAATCCATTTAACTACGATGTTGTGCTACATTAGGTTGTTGTACTATTACATTATTTAGCAAGGAGTTGGACTACTTGTAAAATGGGGTAGTATACTTTTTACAATTACATAATCAATTAAAAATACATATCACACAGACTAACGACATTATCAACTCCTCAACTCCTTTGCAAAAGTGCAAATGTTTATACACTTCACAATCAGCTATATACAATGCCCTTGTTTGTCCACAAAATGATGATCTTATTTCTGATGATATAGTCCAAAACCACAATTAATAAGAAATCATTCTAGAACTTGACCTTATTCTAGGGACATCCTGAGTTCTCTATTTTATTGCAAAAGGACATATCAAATTGGATGACAAAAACATGTGTCTCAGTATATTAAAGTTAGTAATTTCGTTTTGTTTTGTTTGCCTTTGGTGGTACCTTTTTCAGTCGAATATCCAACTCAAGGGTTACTTTTTCCATATATTTATCATTTTGCATTACTATTTAACACATATTTCCATTAAGATACCTATAAAAATGGGCCTTGCTGATACTTTCCCTCAGTTACATGATACAAATATTAAATCTACAGTAGCAAAAGGAAAAATAACTCATTAAGAAATTAGTATAGACCTGTATATTATTCTCATGATTATGTGTTCTCCATTTCCATATTTGCTTCTGCAATCAGCTACCTTTAAAAACACAATTTGGATTGTATACATCCAAGCTTGCAAGTAATAGGATACACATATTTATATACAACATTATGTTTTTACTGAATACTTAGCATCTGGGAATATCTCGTGTAAGATACAACTTGTAAATTTGTAAGAACTGGAGATTGTTAAGTATAAGAATATGAACAGAAAGTTTAAAAAAGATGGGATAATAATCAATTTAAAAAATGGAGTCATTTAAAACTTTTTTTCACGTGTCTACTTGTTTATAATTGCGGTATTCCAATTCAGTTGTATTTCAAGATAAGATGCACTATTAGATACGGATGCAATATAATTCCTAATTTCATTCAAATGTTTTTAATTCTCGAAATTTAGGGAAGTCTCAAGAATCGCTTTGATTTTCACTTTAAAAAAACTAGGTTTCAAATTTTTTGGCCACTTAGCTCAAAAAACATAGTTTTTTGGTCAAAACATTTTGTATTAATTTTTTTTTCTTAGAAATAGAATTTTTTTTAATTGAAACATGGAGAATGTTATATCATCAAAATCAACATGAAACTACATGTATAACCATGCAGTCTGGTCAGCTTCACCTAAGGCCCATGAACTTGACCCAAGGTTACTATGGAATAGCTTGACATTAATTGTAGTTATAGCATGTCTGTCATCCAGCCTGCTTATATTAACCCTTTCCTGGACCAGTGCTAGGCAAATTCATTGGCCTCACACACCAGGGACTTTAGGGATAGAGATTGGCAATTACTGACCTCCCGTCGGCACACATGTGTGGGCAGACGAGCTGATAACGGGTTGCAGTTTCATTGATAAACAGCCTCATGGCAAGACACTCTGGTTAGAAATCTAGGGCAGACTGCGGTCAGAATTGCTATGTCTCGCAACAATGGAACCGCTGAAGCGAATCTGGGCTAGAAGTAGCCCAAAGTCCGGGGAATGTGTTTATTGCTAAAATCTGGATTTGTTATCCAAGCAAGGCCAGGAGAGGCTCTACCATCATACCATTAACCTAGAGAACTGTGAAAACAATGTAATTAACATTTGAGTTGTTTCACATGTACATGGAATATGACCATGTTCTTATTTATTTTGACCAGGAAATTATTCCAAATGCTTTTTAATAACAGTGTCTATATTGTTTAGTTGGTGAGGACACTTGTATTCCAAGTTGGTACTCGTGTACAGATATCAAAATCATCGAAAATGCAAGGGTATTTTTTACTTTGTATAATTGCGTGTATAGGGTGTGATATTTTGAATACTTGGACTTAGGCTTCACATTAAAAGGATTTTCTTCCCGATTTTTCTCCTGATTCCATAAGGTAGTTTCTCCGGTTGATTTTAATCAATTTCTGAATTTAAGAAATCCCAGCAGTATGTAAAACAACGGCTATTTCGTTGTTATCATCTCTTATGCATCGTTTCATTTTATTCCTGCGTGCTAATTTCCACAATATATGACTGATTATGATGTGATGTGCAGAGGTGGAGTATCAAAATAAAGTCAAGAATATATTTATTTTATTCCGGGTTTTAGCCTAATGAAATTGATGGATTTGAAGAATGACTGACCTACAATATTTGTACATTTCAGCAAGAGCACATATAAATTGATACTTATACACCTAGGCAATAAATAAAACACCTAAAGGGAGAGAAGGAGATTTTTGAGGATAAGAATTTGCACTTGATAAGTTGTAGAACACCGACCGAGAACGTTTCGAAAGCTTATTGGACAAACAAGTAAAAAAGAAAACAAAACTTATGTGTTGAACTTGCCTGCAATCGTAATCGTCCCCATAGAAGAGCATTATTTGTTTTTTTGGAAAATTCGAAATCATCTTAATACATTACGACATCGTATTTGGCTTAATCCAATTATGTACCCACCACCCATGTACGACATTCACTAACACAAATGGTATAGTCATTTACAAAATGGA
>JAMKCH010003980.1:0-63917 GCA_023653785.1 Ophioderma brevispina
CCCCTCAAAACATGCCTCGGCACCCCTTCTGCCCCCACCATTTGCAAAGGTCTGGTTACGCCACTGCCCCGGAAATATAAAGAGTTAAGGGTAAGAAACACTACCAGGATTTTTGGCTACATGGAAATATACTTGGCCTTCGTAGAATTTGATCGGAAGAGACGTTACATTCGTCAAAGGTGATAAAAAAATGATATTTTGCTAAAGGGAATGGAAATAGTTGTTTTTCCTCGAAGAGGGTCTAAAAATCGGATAATAAAGCCATCACCTCTGCAAGTTTACCAAACCCAGCAATGTGTAGCAAGCAAATGATTTGGCGATATCACAAGTCATTCACAGAGTTGGTGTTGTCTCCTGTAGCATGCAAAGTCTCTGGTTTCAATTATTTTATGAATTAAGGACTGGTACATGCCTACTAGGAATTTCATTTACATTTCAACGTCTAGAAAACAAAACTAAATTTGATTGATGACAGCGCACCGCCTCAAGCTGGATACCTTCTCATTCTGGCAGGTAAATGATGACATGACCCAATGGTTTTTGAGAGTACCATTATGTGTTACAATGCCCTTGATAGCACAATTATGATTTAACATATCTCATCAACAAGGGCCCCCCCCAACAGTTCAGTGGGTGTACGTGTACATGGCGATTGACATTAACTGAACTTGGTTGTATTCAGGTATCCATATCTATACACAACACTTCAGGGGTGTGGTTTTCTAATACACTTGTGAATGAAGCCTATTGAACTGTGCCATAGTAGTTGATACCTCATTGCCTTATAGTGCAAGCATGTTTTAAAAACCTGTTTCCTGTAAGGTTGAATTTTGTAATCTCGGTGCATGACTGTGGGTAAATATTTGAATCTCTTTGATTGATAAACTACGCCCGCAATCATAACAGAGGGCACTCACCTATGAAAATGGATATGGCTGTATTTGGCTGGCGTTTCCAAACCCGGGGTATTTCAAACTTAAAGGTTTATGCCTGAAATACATACCTGCATGTGGTTAATATCATCTCTCTATACGAAGGGTTTCCTATGATCGCAAGTATTTACACTAACATATTACGTACTAACAAATCCTCGCTAAGCGTGGTTGTCGTTTAAAAGACTATCTTTTTACTAGTATTCCACTTACAGTCACAGAGGTTAAAATTCTGAATTACGAAGGAAGAGCAAAGGATTAGTCTACCCGATAAGTAGATAATCTACATTCAACATCAAAGTGGTGTAGTCTGTGTTCAGCAGCTGCGAAGTTATTACTAAATTAGTCTGTCGCGAGGTTAACGTTATCCAGTCCGTCATAGCGACTGCATGCAAATGAAACTAAATCGCAAAATCTCCGTAAAACGAAGGGGTTCTATGAGATTTTTACTCAGAGGGTCCGTTCTATGTTTTTGTTATTTTGAATATCTTCGTAATTGGGTCGACCCTATAGAACCGTATCGAGAAAATGAACGTTTTTTGTAAGGTACTTCGGTGCTCGCAAACACGGAAAGTGAACACCCATCTCCTACGGGCGGCCCCCTTTTTTTCCGCACTATGCCTTTCGTATTATTCAGTCTTGAGAATTTTCAAAGCTGGTTTCAATTTACGCCAACTTTTCAACTTTTAGAAACGGAATAACGTACTTATCCGCCGTATTCGTGTCGCCCCCCCCCCTCATTTAAAGTTTTTCGACGAGTTCTATTCATTCTGAGAGGTTGCATACTTCACCCAATAAATACAAAAGATAAAAAATTTTTTTTCCTGTAACTTGCTGTACAAACCTTCCCAAACAACATATCAAAGGTAGAAAAAAGGAGGTATTGCAAGACAGCTAATTTTCATCAACATCTGTGGACATTTGCCCATATTTTGACTACGAGAGAGCATGTAAACTCTTGTGTTTTTCATTGCACTGTTCAAGTGTTTGTTTAGAATTGTATTATCTTTTTGCTTGACTATGCAGCAGAAATGTGTGTAATTGTAATAATTAATACATTAAATGTGGGAGTGGAATTTAATTTTTCAAAACGGCTGCGTTTTCCCGCAAAATTCTTTCGTTTCCACTTTTAATTTAAGTATTATGGCCTTGCCATATTGTAATGGATAATAGCTTTTGCGCCATAAATAATACGAATCTTCATTCAATGATTACCTGGAGATAGAGTACAAACATTTCCACTTGAAAATGTGAAATTATTCACTATGAGCTGAGTTGTCTCACCCCCTGTCACCAGGTTTCAGTACCTCCATTCATCAGTTCTAATTTAGAAAATACACCTCCTGGATTTTTTTGAGGTATGAGATATGATGCCTGCATAGCACACAAGGTCAGTTCATGTCAATGCATGTACACGTACAACCCAC
Organism: Ophioderma brevispina; assembly: GCA_023653785.1. Classification (NCBI taxonomy): domain Eukaryota; kingdom Metazoa; phylum Echinodermata; class Ophiuroidea; order Amphilepidida; family Ophiodermatidae; genus Ophioderma; species Ophioderma brevispina. Next base: position 2,360 of record JAMKCH010003980.1, read on the forward strand.
TGAACGGTGTCCTTGGAGATTTGAGCATATTGTAACTCATAGTGATGGGTTAGCTAGAAATTCAATAAAATGCGGAATGAAGTAGACCTATAAGATTTCAGTTATGTTTAAAAGCGGGTAAACTCTAAAAAATATCTCAAAATTATGGCGATATGAGAAAAAAAAAAAAACAGTCCTTCCATGATCCTTTTGCATAACAGGACGCAGTCCGTAAAACGTTATTTCTTTGTAAATTTTAGATGTTTTTGAATTATCATTGTGGCTATATTTCCCTTGTCAAATCCCCATCTGTACCTTTATTAACAGCTTAATTCTACACTTTTGTAAAATATGAACAAAAATGGTTAAAAAAAAATACAAAATCATTTAATTTTGAAGACCTTCCAATTTCATGGAATTGGACCTGAGAATTTATTGGAGTTGTCGTTTTGAGTAACTTATCGAACATTTTACAATTGAAATCCCACGGTACAGTATAAATTACACTTTCAAACATTTGTTGACACTAATTTTCCCTTGCTGTGCAAATTGGCACAGAAAAACCGAGCCTGGTATATGCCCTCTTTTGGGTAGACGTTTCATAATAGGTTCCAAATTATGTACAAATTAGGTATTGCCACTGATTCCGCCCTGCGCGACTGCCCAGCATCATTTGTCTACTTGGATTTTATCTATGAAGCGTCTACCATTGTTTGTTGATCTATAACGTATGATAACGAGAGTGATGAGCTCAATGCTATGCCCAGGGTGCTGTGGTAATTTCGGTCTCCTCCTCCCGGCGCCTCCCTACCCCTCCCCCCCCCTTCTCCCTGTTTGTCGGTCCTTTTGTCCCCTTCCGCCCTTCCTTCCTGCCCTCATTCCCGTCCTGCTCTCCTCTTTCCCCGCTCGCTCCTTTGTTCCTGGTCCGCCGCTTCCTCCTTGATTTTTTTTTGCCCCCTGGGTCCACCGTTGCGCATTGGGCCCCGTTTCCGTCCTCTCCCCCCCTCCTCCCTTCCTCTTCCCTTTTTCCTCATCTTCTTCCTCATCATGCAAGTGAATGGATTTGTATTGAAACTGGTCCCCAAGCTGCTTTGTCCCATTGTGCAAACAATTACTAATTTATTACCATGACCAGCACATGAATAAATTACCTATCATTGGAAAGATGGATTTGGTGGCTTTAAAGATGCACTAGTTAATTTTGGAATAATTTACACAATTACCACAACAATTGGGAGAGAAGTTTTGTTGTGTTTTTTATTGATACGCCCTGTATATACATTCATTGTAGCCACTTGTCCCGGTATAACAGGTGAATGCAATTCCAGGGTTCGATGTGCTAGCTTGTGCTGCCCCCCGCAGGCGATATTTTCTAGGTAATTACGCCGACTTCTCTTCTCTATAATATTGAGACAGTATTAAATACAGTTTCACAGGGACTCGAAACCAGCAACCTTTCTATCTGGGGCCCTTAATCAAATACACAATGCAATGCAATGCACACCGATCTAGCAGAAAGGCGTTGTCTTTGTGATACTTGAATAGTTTTACGAATAAAGCTCATACACATAACTCTTACTACACTATATGAAACCATCGATCTAACAACAAACCCTCAACCACCCTTCTCATTAACTTTTCCTTGACTCAATTTTTTTTCATTTTTTTTTTTATTCTAAAATCCCCTCCCCTCATACATTCTCTTATCACCCTCTTTTCCAGTAAATGACTTACTTTTGTTCTGGCCTCCATTTTCTTATTCCACTTTTAAAAATATTATTTTCTCACTTTATTGTGATCACAGATTTTTTTCACGGGAAAAGTACTTTGTTACTGTTCAAGATAGACAGGGGAATATCCCTATTTTTGTTTTTGCACTGGTGCACCTGTTGTTTACACCTAGACAGGAAGTGGGGAATTCCCCAATATGAAACTTAGTAACTGAGTCACTTGTTTATGTTTTTGAGATCAAAACAATTGTAAATATCAGGGATTTCCCCAATCGAGTTATATTATGGAAAGAGATGTGATTCAGGTTATGTTTATGCATTATTCTGTTGTAATGTCTATTTTTAGCCTGTGATCTTTGTGAAGTGTCAGTATCTAGTTGAGATTTTAGTTAAGTCTCGCCTCAGCAGTTGTAATCAGCTATCCATTATGGTTATAGCTAGTTTTTATCTTCAATAATGGCAGATTTATGGCTCCACACAGTGCCAGGAATTATTATATCATCATTTCCATGTTAGCAGAGTGCTGTAATTATTCTCACTGTCCCCGTCTTTGAAGCCGAAGTGCTGGAATCAAATAGGATTCCAAATTGTGGACATATAGAAAGCGTGGTGATTATCTTGGACTGACTACTGTGGATCTTAAATGTCGTCGAAGGACTTAATTTAACCTTGTTCGTCTTGAACTGCTGGACAAATTTCAACTTCAGACTGAGAATATTCCTGGAATATTACCCGAGGATTTATAGGCGTGACTTGCATGCGGTCATTTTGAAGTCTCGATGTTGAGGACTAGCATCGTGAACTGCAACTCTTCTTGTGGAGATTAGATTGACATTCGTGTTTACAATTAAGTTTACATTTAAATATTGTGTGTAATTTTATGTATGTTGTTTTGGACATACCAAATTCCTTGAACCAATTAACAATCATTAAAAATGTTTATTATATGAAATTTTAGATCACTTGTGCACAGAGGCTCGTTTTATCTTGTGTTTGAAAGGTAATTTCTGGACCGTTTGACGTCACGAGACGTCATAACCCGGTGGAAAGAGTCGTGTTCATGCTCGTTTATGTCCCCTTTCCGTGTAGGTACATCCCCGTATATAATCATTGGGGTTGCCCAATACCCGGCCATTAGCGTAGCCCCATGCAAACTCTTACACTGGATATAAAAAACAATGGGCCTTAGCCCGCCGCCCATGCAATCCCCCCACACACCCACGCACACACACACCCCATGGTCTCAAGAAGCTATTTCATACTCCCGCTTACGAATTACTCCCGCTTACGAATGACTACCGTTCACAAATCAACACCACAGGCGAATCTCTCCCATATTAACAAAAAAATGCTAACTTCACGAATCGCTCGCAGCGAGCGGAGCCTCGCCTATCGCAAGCCATTAAGGCCATAACGTATTGCCGCAACGCCGTTGCGAGAAAGTAGCAACGCGTTGCGACATTTCGGCAACGCGACATTTCGGCAACGCGTTTGCCGGGTGCAAGCCTTCGCAACGCGTTGTGGCTCGCAACGCGTTGTGAAGGCTTGCCACGCGTTGGGAGTTTCACACAGCCGCTTGGGTTAATTTTTGAAATACGTCCAGAAATCCTCCATCTAATTGGCCGACGCCGCAACTCGTTGCTACTTTCTCGCAACGCTTTGCCGAAATGTCGCCACGTGTTGCGGCGAATGTTATTGCCTCTAGTGGGCTGTGCGATACTCGCCGTCCTTGTTGCCGGCCGCTCGTTACGCGGGTCTATAGATGTGGAATAACCTGACAGACATGGAGTTTTTTTGCTGCATTGAGCCTGAAGAGCCTTGGTCATAACATTTTGTCATGACAAGTGAAAGATATCAGTGCTAAAATTACGTAATGTTTGTGATGAACATGGCATAAACTTAATGGCAAACACACACTAGTTTTTGTAAGTAAATGATGATCAGTGTGAGATAGATTGTTTTTCAGTGTTTTTTATACAAAATTTATTTGATCTGTACAAGGGTTCTATTCCCACGGTGTTTAAGTGGGGTCAAGATATCGCTTAGCCCCCCCCCCCAAGTTTTTGGGCTAAAGTGCCACATTGCCTGGTTCATATCATTGCAAATATTCAGAAATATTGACAATTTCTTGACAGCTGACATCAGTTACGATGGTCGGTCGACTATTTAGGTACTAACAGTAAACTTGAACAAGAGTATAGTGACCTATAAAAAAAAGTTTACGATACCATTATTTGTTTTCAATAAAACTCACATACACTACATTTTTTTGTTTTGGAAAATGTTATTTATCTCTCAATTCTTGGCTATTTTCGGAGTTTTAAATAATTCTTCCATTGCGCGGGGCATACATTGTGCCCAAGCACCACATGTTTTCGTGTGTTCGTGTTGTATTTGAATAAATCTTGATCCGGTAATATTACGTCATTGCATCGCGTCCTTGGATTGGTAATTATCGGCTTGAATGATCCATCGTCGCCCGTATATGGAAAAGCAACCCCCGCGAAGATTAACAAACCAGCCAAGACGATCCGCAAAACACAAATTCTTCTGCCCCCCCATGTGATACGGGATTCAACTACGTTCTGTTGTCTACTTAATTACGCTTATAACGGGAATTAAACACAAGAGAGACGCATTACTCCCCCTTCCTCGCCATCGGCCGTATGCTTCATGCCACTGGGTATCACAGGTTCAACCTCTAGGGGTAAGGGCTCCACCGGTTATGGGAGCGCGCGTAATGACGAATGTGTATTTATTTGTGAATTTTCAAGCCGAGTTTAGATACGATTATAATAGTAGTCATGGTTTCCGCTATATTTAACAGTTCGCTGGTAAAAAAAATCAAGCGAATCGTCTTACCAAGACTAGGGTAGCATTGCGCATTGTTGCAAAAACGTTTGTTGTGTTAGGCTTTTTATATGAAACTACATTCTTATATGATCTTTTTTTTAGGGACAACTAGATATCATTATATTATTTGGTAAATAATCATTCTTGTAGCATTCAATACTGCTATTTTAAAGATAAGGCGCTATTACACAGCACCAGAATGGTATTAATAATAAAATTTTAATAACACCGTGTATATTTAGTCCTACCATTCCATACTTACCAGGGGTATGTTGAATATTTTACAATGTTTATAACAAAATGGAAACCATCTAACATTTCCAAACATTTTTGTTACACGTTGCAAAGACACAATGGGTTTCGCCCAACATCATTTGCTACTTTTTTTTGGCCAAAATCTATAATTTTAACTAAAACTTAAAATTGGTAGCTGGTATAAAACCATATCGTAATTTTAAAAATTTTAAAAAGTTCAAATATTTGATGTAAATTATTCTACTGTCGTCTTTAAGTGCTTTGGATCAAAATAGGATTCCAAATTGTGGACCGATTGAGGGACTATTTAACCCCGTCGTCTTGAACGGCTGGATAAAAATTATCTTCAAGACGCAGAAGATTCCTATGGATATTGTTACCCATGGAATATTAAGTATTTCGGATTCTTCGTGTGACAGGACATCATCTGCACACTGCTTGTAACACTGGAAACTAGATGAACTTGAAATCTTAGCATCTTAGTTCTAAGTTATTTAAATTTCTTATTGTATTTTGTTTTGGACATACCAATTCTTGAACCAATTGATTAATCAATCAATATGTGTTATATCTGAAATAGATCACTTGTGCACAAGGCTCATTTGTTTGTGTTTAGAAGGTATTTGGACCTTTGACCTCTAACGAGACGTCTAACATGTTAAATTTCCTCCATAAAGTATGGGTAAAAAAAGAAGATTGAGCAATTGGATGTTTTGTTTTCTTTATTTTTAAAGAAAGTGGTCGCAACCAAAAATCGGCAGTGTATTTTGACATCCATGGAATTTAATATTTTACAACTTAGTTAATTTTCAAACATTTTTAGATCGGTTTAAGTTTAACATCAGTGAAAAGTTTATTTTCAATATATTTATGATGAAATCACAATTATGATTCTCAAATTACTAATGACTTTGGTTGAAACAAGTTACAAGGTCTGGAAACCCTTAAATCAGCCCATTTTTTTTAAACGGGGGAGGGTGTGAAAACTCATCACGGACAGACTTTTTAGTAAAATTAATTTGGCCTAGTTTAATACAGTAAGACTGTCCTAGTATTTTGTTTGCTAATACTTGTACCCAGCTTACACATAATCCTAGGAAATTTGAAATTTAAAAAAAATATTATAAAATTGTTCTGACAAGAATTAGTTCTGTCACTGCTGGTTAACATTTTGATGCAAAATTTTACGAAAAATGTTTAAAAATGTTTTTTTAAGCAGTGCAGAAATCCAAACAAAACCATGCTGAATTAGCTCACGTATTTTAATATCTACCTGAATGAATGAAAAATTAACTGAATTACCTTAACCAAAATGCAATTCAAATCATAACATACGAAACACTTTTTCATCACGGATGACATTTGATTATCTTTACTTTTCTATGGAAGACCCGGTCGAATTATTTTTTTTTGTCAAAATGAAGTGATTATGGCATTATTTACCATTTTAATGATCTTTTAAGAGTTGTTTTTTCAATATTATTTAGGTGCATGTACCAAGGACAGTGTGTGTGTGTGGGCGGGGGGGGGGGTGCCCCTATAACTTTCCAAAGCCAGAATCAGGGGTTCATACTAAAATGTGTAAAATTTAGGGGTTTTTTTACCTTTTTTACTTTGTTGCTCCCCCCTAAAATTTACCCTCTGACGGCTGGCGATGTCCATGAATCACACAAATTTGGAATGAAATTTATTTTGCTGCTATGTTGTGAAGAAAATATGTCTATTTTTAAGAGTCACTTTTTTAACCTTCTGAATGTCTTAAGAATCACAATCTAGTTGTATTTTGCTTTAAAATTAAATTTTAAGTTTTTTATGTGCCAAAGAAATTTTCTCAGGTAATTATCACATGTATATATTACCATATAATGAGGTAGATTTTTCTAGAATTTAGAGAAAATCCTTATTCCATCAATTTATTCCAGTTTCCAATGCAAAAGTATCTCTAAGGTCGGTGATGTCCATCCGTGATGTCCGTCCTTGATACAAAATCACATCTGTTCTCAAACATTAGAGCTTGCTTTAATTTGTTGTTTACAGAAGCTAACTAAGTTGACTAACTTTAGTGGTTGAAAGTATTTGCCAGTTGAAATGGTTTTAGATAGAAATTACAAGAAATGACCAATAGATACCAAAAAGTGAAGAACACCATTTCTATATTGTCCGTCCGTGCTAATTGCACTTTTGGGATTCCTATTTTTTAGTACAAAACCATGGCACCACATTTTAATAACTTTCAACTCATTTGGCAACACCTTTCACAAAAAACAAAACCCACTGCACTTCCATTCTTAATTGTTACAGGGCCTTTTTTTAATATTGCAAATGTCCGTCCGTGACTAACCGATTAGCCTCAGTTATGCAATCATGCTATTTTGTTCATTATCATAGTTTTGTGATGCACGCAAGAAAGTACCAAGTGCCATAAAATAAAAGATCGTTTAGAATGAGAAAAGGCCAAATAAAAGCAAAATAATTAAATATTTTGCCATTCTCGTTTGTGGACGCGGGCGGGAAACAGTAAACTTAGAATCAGTTGTGAAGGGCCTAAGGCAATTTCACGTGCAGCTGAACCCCATATCAGTGTATCATTTACGGAAAATATAAACATTACCTTCACAAACAGAAACAAAACTCAAAACATTCTGTAATGTTGAGAGTTAAGGGAAATCATTACCACCCATTGATCAAATGCAACATGTTCAAATGAGCGGTGCATTGGTTTGCAATCTAATCTAATTAGGTTGGTTTAAAAAGACTTAAAGGGGGATGGCCCGATTTAAGGATATGAATTTTTCATCTTGGTAGATTGGCTTTCACCCCAAAACCCCATCTCTAAAGTTTCGCGCCGATATTTCAATCCTTTTTGATGCGAGAGCCAAAAACGCGATTTTGTAAGCCCCGTAGAGTACTGTGTAAAATTAATATTGGTCGACCAGAATGGGACACATTTTCGCTCATAACTTCCAAACCAAACATCCTTTGGCTCTAAGATTTCACAGGATAAATGCGAAAAATAGTAGGTTTCTTCTGATACCAAAGAGTTGACCACTTCCGGTAAAATCTGGGGCTTCTGGGGACGAGGCTATTAGCGATCGGGCCATGGACCTTTAAACACATTGGGCACATTTTGTGACCTGAGCGAATCTGCAAAACTTATATCTCTAAAACTGGATAGCAGTTTTGAGAGTTGCAAAATATTGCAGTACAGTCCTTCGAGTTGAGTCACAGAGTCTCTCTATATAAGGATGGAAGTTTCACTCTTTAAAATCTGAGTGGAATTCATAAATGAACAGTTTGATTTTGATTGACAGATTGGTTTATTAATAATTGATTGATTACTAATTGCTTTGTTGATACTATTGTTGACTGTCAAATTTCTCCAAAATATTTTAGCAAACCCGACCTTTCTCTTCAAGCATGTACCGGGTGTCCAAAAAAGGTACATGAGGGTTTTTTATGCAAATGTACAAAAATGAATGGCCATAGGATCAAAGGGAAAATTGTTCATTTTGATTACATACTTCGCCGAAGTAAGCCATTTTTCCACTCTAAATAAAATCATAATTACCATTTACTGGGTATGGCAATTGTAAAGGTTGCACATTTTCATGAATATGAATAAAATGCCATCTCAATTTCTTTTCTAAATATCAGTGATCAAGGGACATACATCTGTGCTACATTGACTCAAGCAAATAATGGCGTTATTGATAAGTAAATCCACCGGTTATGGAGCGGACAAAGCACTTCAGATTCCCCTTTGCAGAGCCATTGTTACTGTCCATGCTGTTGAAAAGAATTCAGGCGTTATAGACTCGTTATCACCGCCAAGTTTAGGGTAGACGTTTCATATAGAAGTTCCAAGTACGCAAATGAGGATTGCCATTGATTCCGTTTTGCACTGTATCATGTTGTGCAGTAGTGCAGGACGGAATCAATAGCAATACCTCATTTGTATGTTACCGTAAGTTAAGTTTTGTTTCTGCAAAAAGATGTAAGGTCACAGTCTGCCAAACATCTTACTTTCATGATTTTTTATCATCTTTGTTTCCTTTTCGGAAAAATGATGAAATATATGGTCAAGGTTAATTGAACGCACAGTAGAAGCCTAGTCTGTGTTACAGACCTTGTAATTGTATTACTCTATGGAAAGATAAACTACCGGGCACTATCAGCTAAAGGGACCAACTCGGTTCTGCGAATCTCTCTGAATCTCCCACGATTTCTTAGAACCGAGTCTTTGGCAAAGACTAGTATAGACCGAGCTACAGGCGTTTCAACCAAGTAGTCGCTTTGCGCTTTGTCCACGAATTCACATTAAAAAAGTCCCGGCTGACAGTTAAAACGTTTTAAAGAACATTTTAACAGTGTGGAGGAGTTGAATGAATCCTACCAAATGAAGGAACAGACGCCGGTGACGACCTTTTGAGGTTTAAAGTATTGTCTATATTTGTAGACCAAAATATACCATATCTTGAAAAAAGTGTTTCAAATAAAACTTACCATTATCATTGGCTTTTACACCTTTAAGATACCACTTTATTTGACATAAACATAGACATACCCTTACCATCATTTTGGGGAGTCATTTGCTGTGCATTCAAATGGAATCCGTGGATAGGGGAAAGCTGACCATTTGATTCAAAAGAGTGTAGCTCAGACTACACTTAACCGATTGGAATTATCTTTACAGCAAATTTAATATAATGATATAGGCTTTCTGATGATACCACATATGTTAGATATATGTAATTTTAAAATTCAAAATGGCGGACACAATCAGGGTCAAGTTTTTGACTCGCCCTATAGTAATCAGCAATAAACAACAGGATATTTCTCCAAATCGTATAGCATAACTGAGTTGATTGACAAGCAGGTAAGGAAGTGCGAGATACTCAGCTGTTAAAAATCGTACGAAATTTAAGTTGTTTATTGTATTTATTATACGTGTAACCATCATGATCTACGATTTAGTCAAGATAAATTTGCAATAGTATGATCAATATCAATGCTGATTTTTGTTTTATTACTTAGCTAACTCAGTCATCTTTCGTAGGCAATTTCCTGGGCCTCGCACACCAAGAACTTTAGCGATACAGATTGCAATACTGACCTCCGGTCGCCAAACTATAGTAATGGATGGATTTGTATAGCGCCCCAAAACAACAATTCACTGTATGCGACATTTACAACAAATAACCCTACAAAGAGTATAAACTACATTTGAGACCAAATTTAATAATACTAGAGACAAATCCATGCTGCAGGCAATTACCATGACCATGAGATCACGACAAAAACACAAAGAGGCAAGAGGTAGCTGCTTAGGGCATCACCAATCGTCCTCTCCACCAAAGATTAAAAGCTAACGACCTTAAAGGTCCCAGGAAATGCCAAATAGAATTGAATGTGGTTTTGTGTAACCTACAAGGGGGGCGAGAAAGCATTCATTTTGGGTTGGTGAATGACAGCATTAATGAAACTAATTGACTTTTCAGAGAGTAATGAAATTCCAGGTGACTGGTGTGAATCATTTCATGACACTGACTGGAAAAATCAATAGTTTTTCCAATGAATTGTCACTGGTAGTGTTTCTTTTTTCTGTCCGCGTTTTGGAATGGAATTCTCCCCGAAAGATTGTTAGTAGGTTTATCATCTCATTTCCTGGACCTTTAATAACATCATTACAAAACATACAAAAGCATTAATATTTACAATTACGAGTCAAAAGATTTATTTTTTTTTTTGTTTTAAATACAGGGAACCAACTGCAAAGTATATGGAAAATATATTAAAAGACGACGGCATTCCCCGTTGAATGTCTTTCAGAATAAAAAACCAAAATCACTAAAGGTTCCACATACACACACCCCTGGCCAAAAGTTTGCGAACTGCAACAACGAAATTCAGAATCACAAATTGATTTCAAATTATCCCATGGATTCTTGACCACACATCATGTATTGAATGTCAACGTTGTGCTTTTCATACAGATGTCCATCCCCTAGATCCAAGATGGGCGAAACAACGTTGATTTTGATTGCATGTTTTCAAAAAATCCTAAATAATTATGGCGGATTAAAGAAACTGCGAAGATAATACCGATTGCAGAAGGAATCCAGGCAGCAGAACCAAAAGAAATGGCTTTTAAGAATAGCCGCTTAATGAGTGTATGGGTTCGTTAGGAGCTGTTTAGGGTTTACTTAAATTTTTACCAGAGAAAATCGGAAAGGTTGTTTGGACCGGAAAAGAGGATAAGTCATGAAAGACATCTCTTTTGAAACCTTCGGGAAATTCTATTCTGAACAAATCCGAAAGTTATTCAATGATAAGTCACGTGGTTTTTACGTAATCATGACCTCATTACATAACACGTTCACATTGCTGACAAACATAACACTATTGGTTTGATATTGTTTAGTTTGTCTGCAAGTGAAACGTGTCTGAAATTCGATTAAAACGTTGTTTCAAGTTTTAAGCACGTGAACATTTTTCTGCCATTTAAATTTCCTGAGTCCAACAGTGAGGGAAGCGACGTGCTCCCATCATTTATTTACGTTAGCTCATTTCCGGTCCATCCAACCACTTCGATTTTCGCCCTAAACATTTACAGTATACCCTAACAAACCCGTGCAGCGTTTTCATTTCAGGAGCTATTTTTTACAGCCATTTTGACGTTTCTGTGCCCGTATTCCTTCTGGAGTACATCGGCAAGTTATCATCTAGCCAGTCCCTTTAACCCGCCATATTTAGGGAACATGACTATCAATTTAAACGTTTTTCGCGCTATTTGATTCTGGGAAACAGCACCTGTTTAAGAATCATCACTTTGGCAATAATTACATTATAGTGTATCGGGAACCGTCTTGTACAATTTTCAAACCATTTTCCAAAGTAATTTTTTTCGCAATGTTGCAATCCTTTCGGCCAGTGTGTGAATAACTTGAAATCGCGGTCGACGGTTAGAGATCTATATCGCGTCAAAGCCTGTGGGAGAGGTTCCACAGACCCTTCACCCAACATCCATTTGGTTTAATAAAAGAAAAAACAAAACATTACAATAACTGGTATACATGATGACAATTATAAGTGCATACAAAATATGATATGCACTCAATAAATATTGAAGCATAAAATTTTAATGGGACTAGGGGAGTGGTTTGCAGCCATCACCATAGTCAAAATATTTCACTTATTTCACTCAAAGCATAACATATTGTCACAGCGAAATGGTTGAAGGCAACATTGCACATCGCAAATGGAAATTAACCAACTCAAGAAAATACAGCTTACAAAGTTTACACGCTGGGGCCGAATGCTGCAACAAAAAGAATGTGTTTTTAGTTTGTGCTTTGAACATACTAAGAGAAGATGCACGACGAATATCGAATTGGAAGATCATTCCACAAACTACATCAGCATAAGCAATGATCAAAGATTCAACCGTAGTATATTGTAGATGAAGATGGTGAAAGCAAGCGATGTTCAGATGATGGTAAACAAACAGGTTGACGAAGATTTGAAATGAATTCCGGTGCCATAACCATTCAGGGCTTTGTACGTGAGCAATAAGATTTAGGTTACCATGGAGCTTTTAGAGCGAGGGTGTTTTGTGCTCATGACGCACACATGTGAAACCGCGAAGACGAGGCGAGCTGCTGTATTTTGAACACCATGTTTAATTTCACTAATACATCGCGATCTGGGAGTCATACAAAATTGCGTTTACACAGAAATCTAACCTCGATGTAACAAAACATGGATATCTTTCTGTGGTATCCTCTGTGAGATAGCTGCGTATTTGTCCGTGGGCAGCCGCTGATATCGGGTTGCAGTTTTCATTGAAAACGGCCTAGAGGTGATACATTATATCTACTACAAACTAGCGCATGCTCCGACCAGAATTGCTATGTCTCGCTAGCTTTCAGCAATGGTCCACCTTCACTGCGCTAAAACACTGGAACCGCTGAAGCAATCGGGCTAAAGTATCCCAAAGTCCGGGCTAATTGTTCAGCGAGAAGTATTGTTGTTCATATCAATTCGAGCTTAATTTGTAGCTGTCGAAATCGTTCAACCACAAAGTCGTAAAATTCGTATTCCCGTAGGCAACTGCGCGCAAGCTTCAGTTAAGAATTCCTGTCCACGGACGCCGTTGTGAAACGTTTTTGAATTTTGTTATCTTGAGTCTGTGCACTTTCTCTTCAGTTTTGTAAGCCTTGGACCATGCTTCTAACAGAAATCCGCATGAGCTTTTTCCAACCCTCGAAATACTCTTCAAAACGCTCCGGGCATTCCAACAACAAGATAATCGTCAAGGTTTCCGTTTTGCCTCGTGCAATGCAAAATCTAGTCGTGATTTTAAATCTCCAGTCCGTATCCACAGACCGGCCAATTCGTGATTAAGTGTGATGCCAACAGACCTCACTAATGTACGGAATCGGTGACTGAACTGTTGTTTTTCAAGGGCCAGATTGACACATTCCTCGAGTGTCCCTCTTATAACATCGAAAGAATATTCTTAAAATTCTGTTGGGGGTCACGCTATCACCGTTTCGAAGGTAATAAAATTCGGACATAAAACGCTCCACGGGATCACGAACGTGGCTTACTGCTATTGGCTGACGCAGGCCATATTTGCGGTAATTAACATAAGATGATGACCGACACGATAAATTGAAGCTGCTGTTTGAGAAACCGTCTCGTACCAACAAGCTCACGTTGTTTGTTAGCTTAGGCATAAATGAACGCCTTTTCCTGTTCGTGAACATTTGCATTTGTTAGAAAAGTTGACACCATGCACCATGCCCGTAGCCAGGAATAATATTTGGGGGGGGTGCGGATTTGCCAGAAGTGGACCTTTTTTGTCGAGAAAAAAAATTTCGGCTCGCTGCGCTCCCCTGTTGCCCCCAAATTTTTACCGTCGCCTCCAAAAATCTGAAAAGCGGGGGGGGGGGGGGAACGGAACGGAGCGATGAAAAATCATCGGCTTTAACAAAACACTATAATTAAGGCAATAATTCTTGCTAACCATGTATTGAAAAATAGTCGTCGCTAACCACAACATTGACATCACACCGCCAGATTTAAACAACACAAAGCCGGACCTTCAATTGGCGAACCGGACCTTCAACCTTGATAAACGGACCTTTGTCATTTGGGGGTGCGCTCGCCACCCCCCGCACACCCCACATGGCTACGGCCCTGTGTTGACACAAATGTCCACTTCCTGTCTTACCATCCTGTTGTAGAAAAATCCATCTGGATTTAATTATACGTCTAATGCAAATTTCGTGACTTCTTTATTTTGTTTCGATGCTGATCTGGGAGAACTGTTGAAACCTGTTTTCTGGTGGCGTCCATTCTCGAATAAGCTATATTTCCATCTGAATGATGACAAAATTAAAACCTCTCACAAAAGCAATGTTTTTTAATATATACAACACCAAAAAAAAATAAATGAACCCTATAACTATTTAAGATTACTTAACTGTTTAAATATAAGTTTCAGGTTTAATATACATGATGTGACTGTCCAAGTTTACACAAAGCAGAAGTTAAGCACTGGTCTACTTACATTGAGGTAGAAGCCATTCAAAACCCTACATACTGATTGAGCGCGAATTTTAAAAGCGCAAGGTTAGCTCGCATACTGTCTTCGGCCAGTGCTTTGTTTCGTTGCCCCACGTTACGTCACATGTCACCTCATCTATACACACACAGAAGAACACATTGGACAACTTTTTAAAAAATCAGAGCATTCTGAAATTTACCCATACCGTCCCTCCCAGTATGATCATGAACGATTATTCCGTGTAGTTCACAAACCATAAATTGTGATGGGAAACTACACCTGGGAACAGATCTAAGTTACAAGAATGCCTTATTGGGATGGATGGTGATCCCCTTTATGACTACCTTGAGTGCTTTGCAACATTTGACCCCTGTCACTTCACCATATGTCACAATGTTATTAAAATGAAATGTATTTGTACGTGTTAACAACTTTACAAGGAATAATATTATTGAGTTTCACTCAAAATCCAAGCATGTCGGGATTTGACCTTTTCAATCCCCTTATACCGTGACCTCTGGGTCACGGATGGGGTGACCTGTACTTGTTCTATATTTGATGTGCACGAGGATTATCGTGACCAATTTCGCTCAATCGGAGCTTGTTTGTGTTGTTTGTTTGTTTCTTTATTCTTCTTTAACCTGGGGCACTCATTCAGAGTCCCCAATACAAATAGCCTCTGTACTTCCCTGAGGCCCAGGGTTCAAATTAAAAACTACAGTTATTAAATACAGTTAATTAAAATATACAAAGACTACTATAGCAAAAACCTTAAAATAATTACAATTCATAATAAAACCAATCATATTCACAAGAGGCAATTAACAAATAAAAACCAATATTGAAATATACCGTAAAATCTTTTTAAAATTCAAAATGGCGGACACAATCAGGGTCAAGTGTTGACTCGCCTATAGTAATCAGCAAAAACAACAGGAGATTTCCCCAAATCGATATAGCATAATGAGTTGATGCAAGTAGGTAAGCATTGCGAGATACTCAGCTGGTTGTGTTAAAAAATCGTACGAAATTTAGTTGTTTATGTATTTATTATACGTGTACCATCAGATCTGACGGTTAGTCAAGATAAATTGCAATAGTATGATCAATATCAATGTGATTTTTGTTTTGTACTCGCTACTCAGTCATCTTTCGTAGGCAATTCCGGCCTCGCACACAAGAACTTTAGCGATACAGATTGCAATACTGACCTCGGTCGCCAAACTATCGACTGGAGGATTTGTATAGCGCCCAAAACAACAAGTCAGCTGAGCGAGTTACAAACAAAACCCTCACAAAGAGTCTAAGACTACTTTGAGACCAAATTACTAATACTAGAGACAAATCCATGTGCAGCAATACCAGAGCATTGAGATGCAACGGACAAAAACAGCCAAGGAGCAAGAACGAAACGGTAGCTGCTGGTGCATCACCAATCCGTCTCGAACCACACAAAAATATTATATTTGTAATTCTATTACCTTTAAAGGTCCCAGGATAATGCAAATAGAATTGATGTGGTTTGTGTCAAGCATACAAGGAGGGGCGAGAAAGATCAATATTTGGGTTGGTGAGACATCATTAATGAAACTATTGACTTGCAGAGAGTATAGAAAATTCCAGGTGTTACTGGTGTGAATCTCTTCATGACACTGACTGAAAATCAAGAGTTTTACCAATGATGTAACTGGTAGTGTATTATTTTTTCTGGCCCATTTTTATTGGAATGGATGCCCCGTAAAGATTTGTAGTAGGTGTATCATCTCATTTCCTGGGACCTTTAATAACCATACAATTACAAAATTACAAAAAGATTATATTACAAATATACGGCAAGGTCTTTTTGTTTTAAATACAGGGAACCAACTGACAAAGTATATGGAAAGAAAAATATAAAACTAACGGATTCCCTTAGATTAACTAACAAATCAACTAAGGTTCCACACTACACCACACTGACCACAAGTATTGCAACATCAGAAAAAACACTTCAAATAGAAAAAAACAATCACAAATTGATTTCAAATATACCATGGATTCTGGCAACCACAAATCACTATGGAGTTCAAAGTGGTGCTTTTCATTACAGGATGTCATCCCAGAAGCCAAGAGGGCGAAAAACGTTCGATTTGTTTAATGTTCCTAAATGTGGCGGATTAAAGAAACTGCGAACGATAACTTACCGATTGCAGAAGGAATACAGGTACAGGAACTTCAAAAATGGCTGCAAAATCAGCCGGTAATGATTGTATGGGTTACGTTAGGGTTTACGTTAATGTGTACAGAGAAAATCGGAATGGTGTTTGGACCGGAAAAGAGATAAGGTCATGGAAGACAGGTAGTCTTTGAAACATTAGAGGAAATTCTGAGAATCCGAAATGCAATTCGAATGATACGTCACGTGTTTACGTAAAATCATGCATAATGACACGTTTCACATTGCATGACAAAACATAACAATATTGTTGATATTGTTATGGTTTGGTCATGCAATGTGAAACGTGTAGTGAAATGCGTTAAACGTTGTTTTTCAAGATATCACGTGACATTTTTCTGCCATAAATTCCGAGTCCAACAGGGAGCGGGACGTGCTCCCAAATTTATTGACGTTTCTCATTTCCGGTCCATACCACCACTTCGATTTCGCCCTAAACATTACAGTAGACCCTAACAAAACCGTTTGCAGTTCATTTAGGGACTATTTTACAGCCATTTGACGTTCCTGTGCCGTATTCCTTCTGGAGTACAATTGGCAAGTTATAATTAGCAAGCTCCTGAAAACCCGCCATATTTAGGGAACAGACAAATCAATTTAAAACTTTTTCGCGCTATTTGATTCTGACAAACAGCACCTGTTTAAGAATCATAAATTGGCAATAATGACATTATGGTAGTCGAGAACTCCTTGTACAATTTTACATTTTTCAAAGTAATTTTTTTGGCATGTTGCAATACTTTGGCCAGTGTGTGACTTGAATCGCGGTCGACCGGTTAGAGATCTATATATCGCGTCCAAAGCCCTGGAGGGGGAGAGGTTCCAGAACTTCACCCAACAGCCAATTTGTTAATAAAGAAAAACACAAACCAATACTCAAAACTGGTTCATATGACAAATTTAAAGATGCAACCGAAAATATGATATGGCACTCAATAAATATTGAAGATAAATTTAATGGGACTAAGGGGAGTGGTTCCAGAACATCACCATAGTCAACATATTTCACTATTGATCAAAGCATAAAATATCACAGCCCCGAATATGTTGAAATTGGCACATTGCAAATCGCAAAGGATTACAAACTCAAGAAAAGACGCTTACAAAGTTTACACTGCTGGGGCAGAATGCTGCACAAAAAGATTGGTTTTAGTTGTGCTTTGAACATACGAAGAGAAGCTGCACGAGAATACGAATTGGAAGATCCATTCCACAAATAGCAGCAGCATAAGCAAATGATCTGTCACCGTAGTATAGTGTCGATGAAGATGGTTGAATGAAAGCAAGCGCAGTCAGATGAGGGTACATACAGTTGAAGAGATTTGAAATGAATTCGTGCCATACATCGGCTTTGTACCCGTGAGCAATAATCTTAGGTTACAATGGAGCTTTTAGAGAGAGGGTGTTTTGTGCTCAGACGCCCACGATGTGAAACGCGAAGAACGAGGCGAGCTGCTGTATGATAGTTTGAACCATTGAATTTTACGAATACATCCGCGATCTGGGAGTCCATTACAAAAGTGCGTACAGAAATCTAACCTCGATGTAACAAAAGCATGGATCAGCTACGGTGGTTCATCTGTGAGATAGCTGGTATTGTCCGTGGGCAGCCAGCTGATATCGGGTGCAGTTTCATTGAAAGGCCAGCCCGCGAGGCGAGACAGTATATCTACAAAAATAGAGCAGTTGCTCCGACCAGAATTGCTATGTCTCGCTAGCTTTCAGCAATGGTCCACCTTCACTGGCTAAAACAATGGAACCGCGGAGCGAATATGGGCTAGGAAGTAAGCCCAAAGTCCGGCTAAGGGTTAGCTGAGAATAGTGTCTCATATCAATTCGAGCTTAATTTGTAGCTGTCGAAATCGTTCAACAAGTTTTTAATAGCCGCTCCTTTAAACCGCCAATATGAGGGACCATGCCAAATCAATTTAAACGTTTTTCTCGCTATTTGATTCTGGAAAAGCACCTGTTTAAGAATAATACTTTGGCAATAATTACATTATGTGTAGTCGAGACCTCCTTGTACATTTAACCATTTTCCAAAGTTAATTTTTTTCTGATGTTGCAAACGTTTGGCCCAGTGTGTGAATAAACTGAGAAATCGCGGTTCGACGGTTAGCGTCTATATATCGCGTCCAAAGCACTGAGGGGAGAGGTTCCAGAAACTTCACCAAAAGCCCAATTTGTTAATAAGAAGAAAAAAACAAAACATTACAATTTAAACCTGGTATACCTGATGACACATTATAAGATGCAACGGAAATAGGATAGGCCTCAATAAATATTGAAGATAAACATTTAATGGGAGACTAAGGGGAGTGGTTCCAGAAACATCACCATAGTCAAAATATTTCACTATGCCATCAAAGGCTTAATCCTATTGAACAGCGAAGATGGTTTTGAAGGCCAAAAGTGGCACATGCAAATGGTAACAAAAAAAAAAAAAAAAAAAAACTCAAGAACATCAGCTTCAAAGTACACGGCTGGGGCAGAATGCTGCACAAAAAGATGTGTTTTTAGTGTGCTTTGAAACATACTAAGAGAAGATGCACGCCGAATACGAATGGGATCATTGCCAAAAACTAGCAGCAGCATAAGCAAATGATCTGTCACCGTATGTATCTTGAGATGAAAGATGGTGAAGGCAAGCGATGTTCAGATGATGGTACATACAGTTGAAGAAGATTTGAAATGAATTCCGGTGCCATACCATAAGGGTTTTGTACGATGGCCAATAAGATCGTCGTTACCAATGGAGCTTTTAGAGCGAGGTGTTTTGTGCGTCATGACGCCCACGATGTGAAACGCGAAGAACGAGGCGAGCTTGCGTATCTTGAAACCATTGAATTTTAAAGAATACCATCGCGATTGGGAGTCCATACCAAAAGTGGCGTTACAGAAATCTAACTCGATGTAACAAAGCATGGATCAGCGTTTACGGTGGTTATCCTTTTGAAGATAGCTGGTATTTGTCGTGCAGCCAGCTGACATAGGGTTGCAGTTATTGAAGCCAGCAGCCTCGAGGCGAGACATTTATCTACAAAACTAGAGCAGGCTCCGACCAGAATTGATATGTTCGCTAGCTTTCGCAAATGGTCACCTTACGCGCTTTAAAACAATGGAACCGCTGAAGCGAATCTGGGCTAGAAGTAGCCAAAGTCCGGGCTAAGGGTTAGCGAGAATATGTTATCATATCAATTCGACTTAATGAGCGTGAATTCGGTTTTTCAAACCACAAAGTCGTACAATTCGTATTCCGGTAGGCAACGCGCGCAGATTAGTTAAGAATTCTTCAGAAGGACGCCGTTTGGAAAACGTTTTGATTTTGTTGATCTGAGGTCTGCAAATTTCTCTTCAGTTTGTAGCATTGGACCATGCCTTCTAACAGATCCGGCATGAGACTTTTCAACACCTAGAAATACTTCTTCAAACCTTCCGTCAATTCCAACAACAGATTAATCGTCAAGGTCCGTTTTGCCTCGGGCAATTGCAAAATGTGTAGGTCGTGATACATCTCCAGTCGTATCCACAGAACCTTGCAATTTCGTGATTAGTGTATCAAAGAACTCACTATGTTTTTTTTTTATACTGAAATAGGTACTGAGTTTTTTTTTCAAGGGCCAGATTGACACATTCCTCGAGTGTCCTATTATAACATCGAAAAGAACTATTCTAAAATTCGTGGTGTCACGCTATCACCGTTTCGAATGTAATAAAATTCGGACATAAAACGCTCCACGGGATCACGAACGTGGCTTACTGCTATTTGGCTGACGCAGGCCATATTTGCGGTAATTAACATGAAGATGATTGACCGACAAACGATAAATGGACGCTTCTGTTGAGAAAACCTCTCGTACCCAAACACGCTCAAGTTTGTTAGCTTAGGCAGAAATGACACGCGATTTTCATGTCGTGAACATGTGCAGTTTTTAGAAAAGTTGACACAAATGTCTACTCCCTGTCTTTACCATCTGTTGTAAGAAAATCCATCTGGATTTAAGGATACGTCTAATGCCAAATGTTCGTGACATTCTTTATTTTGTTTGATGCTGATCTGGGAGAACTGTCTTGTGAAACGTTTCTGGTGGCGTATTCTGAATAATCTATTATTGCCATCTGAAATGACACAAAAATATTTTTATGTTATTTTAAGCAATGTTGTATATATACACAAAAAAAAATAAATGAACCCTATAACTATGTAAGAATTACTTAAACTGTTTTTTTAAATATAAGTTCACGTTTATATAGATGAGTTGACGTCAATGTTTACAAAAACAGGAAGAGTTGAGCACCTGGTCTACTGACATGTTAGAGGTAGAAAGCATTCAAAAGCCCTATCATACTGATTGTTTGAGCGCGAATTTAAAAGCGCAAGGTTAGCTCGCAGACTGCGGCCAGAGTGCTTGTTCGTTGTGCCCCACGTTGACGTCAGTCACCTCATCTATACACACACAGAAGAAAAACATGAAATACTTTTGAAAAGAATCAGAGCATTCTGAATTTCCCCCTACCTCCCCGTATGATCATGAACGATTATTCCGTGTAGTTCACAAACCATAAATTGTAGATGCAAATCTAGACCTGGGAAGATCTAATTCAAGACGGCCTTATGGGAATGGATGTGATCCCCGGTAATGACATTTCTCTCTTCTCTCCTTGAGGTGGTGACTGACAGTTGACCCCTTGTAACTTCACCAATATGTCACAAATGTTATTAAATGTAGTTGTACGTGTTAACAACTTTAAAAGGATCATATTATGATGTTTCAACTATACATGCATGTTCAGGAGGATTTGACCCCTTTTCATCCCTATAACGTGACCTCTGGATCACGAATAGGGGGACTGACTCTGGTTCTCATTGTGATGTCAAGAGGATTATCCACCGCGGGACAAATTCAGCTCAATCGGAGCTTGTTTGTTTGTTTGTTTGTGTGTTTATTTCCTTCTTTAAACTGGGGGCACACTCAGTCAGAGTCAATACAAATAGCCTTCTGGTTTCTCCCTGAGGCCCAGGGTTCACAATAAAAAACATTAAGTTATTAAATACAGTATTAAAATATACAACGGACTACTAGCAAATATAACCTGTAAAAATATACAATTCAATAATAATAATACAATCAATATTAACAGAGGCAATTAAACAAATAAAAACAATATTGAAATATACAAGTTAATATTTTACCTAGCCAAATATTAAAACTAGAATACAGGCATGCCCGTGATCAATTTAAGATCAAAGATATGTATTATAATTCAATTGCACTGATATTTAATACAAATTCTACAAAACAAGGCAAAATAGAAATTATAAAGCAGATTAATACATTCAGATACTAACACTAGATTGAAATATGAGTATTAAAACAAAAAAAAAAAATGTGTTAAGACAACAACAGTATCTTGTTAATATTAACAAGTTAAAAGTGTTTTAAAAAATGCGATGTGTTTGGAAGAGGACTTTTTAAATATCATTAGAAAGCAAACAGTCCCATACTTTAGCCCCCTGAACAAAAATGAACGCCTGCCAGCCTCAGTTTTGGGTTTTAAGTTAAGAGCAAAATTGCCATGTGAACGACTCCTTGTATTGTGACTATGGTTGTCCCTAACTAAAGTACATATTTTGAGGGTTCTGCGAACAAGACCAGGCAAGACATGTTAAACACAGTGAGGCACAGATTTTTCTTTCTACGATCAGACAACGAATTCAGCTTTAATTTGATGACGTAAAACGTAAAATGTTTGAGGGGTTGTCCTAACAGGAAACTCTAAGAATAGCCCTCCCAGCACGATTTTGAAAGTGTTCCACCCGCTTGAGAGTATCATTACAATTGCCCAGATAACTCACAATAACTTAGGACGAGGAATCACTAAGCTTTGTATATTGTATTTCAAGTGGTCTGCGGACATCCACTCCCTGATACGGTAGACAAGCCCAAGATTTGAGATATTAAACACACATATTATTTATGTGGGGTTCCCAGCTCATGGTTAGATCGAGTATGACGCATAAATACTTGCAAGTATTGACATTATTCAAGCTTGACATCATTAAGAAAGAGTGAGATCTTTTGATTGGTCCAGTTTGGGGCGGGGGGGGAACAGAATACAAAGATTTGGGTTCTTCTTAGCAATAAGGGTTATTTGGTTTGTTCCATCCCAAAATGAGAACTTTTATACTCAGCATTAAGACGACCATTGATATCACATATATCCCTAGATGAGAAAAATATTGCTGTATCGTCAGCAATATAAGTTTATTTTTGTGCCATTGGAAATAACCTGGGGGAGATCATTGTAGATATTGTAAAAAGGAGGGGTCCTAAGATTGATCCTTGAGGAACGCCACACCTCACAGGCATCAAAACTTGAGAATTGTATTTTCAATTTTGTGGCTTGCTTCCCTATTACATAGATATGATCCAAACCAATCAAGCTCCAGACCTTCACCCAATAAGATATTGAGTTGTCAAGCAGAAGGGAATGGCTAACGGTGTCAAAGGCTTTTTTTAGATCTATAAAAAATGACCCCCAACGAAGTGGACCAGCATCAATATTTCTGAGGATATATTCAGACACCTCAACTAATGTTGTGAGGAGTAGTGTTTAGGGTCTAAAGCCAGATTGGGTTGAAGACAGCAAATTATTCTTCACACAAAGGAGAATATAATGGTTATGAACCAAACCTCTCAAAAACCTTCATGACCACAGGAATAACTGATATTGGGCGGTAGTTGCTTACCTCTGTCCTGGAGCCCTCTTTTTAAAAAAGAGGTGTGACACCTATAATTTTCCATTTGGGGAACCGCCCAGGGGTAAGCTCAGATTAATATAAATTTTTAGTGGCCGTGCAAGGGGCCAGCCCCTGCTTTTAGATTAAGACGACTACAACCGCCCCATATATTTAAACCAGTGGCCTTCTGTATCAAGTGATTGAAGAAGTTTGAGAACTTGGTCCACAGATATTGAATGGAATTTAAATTTCTGAGGCATCAAGATTGGTTGCATTATTTGATTTTAGAACTGGAGGGTCCAAACTTTTTGGCAAGTTCTTCACCAAACTGAGGAGAAATATTTGTTCATTGCATAGCAATCTCTTGCTTTGTATTTACCATGCCATTGCCTGTTTTCACAATAGAAATCGTTTGACTTACCCTGGTGTAAATGTTGAGGTTTGCCACAGACGACGTGGATCACCATTTATTTTAATTGATTTGCCCTGCGGATATCGAGAGCACTTAAGCGTATGCAGCAGGTAGGTTGTTTAGTTATGTCTCAATAGCTGGTGTTTCCCAATCGCCGCAGAAGATTGTGTTTTTTGGCTCTCTCGACGCGCTTTGACTTTGGCGTCCGCAAAATTAAGTAAGCATTGGTGATCCACTTTGGCTGGTGGTTTGAGAGCTTAATTTTTTTTATTGGAGCATGTTTGTCGCATACAGGCAGAAAAAGATTAAGAAGTTATGCCAACCTGATCGGGGAACGGCATTATTAACCTCACACAGTCTATATGGCATAAGTCATTAACAAACGCACCCTCGTCAAAATGACGATATGAGCGGGCTTTTCAATGATTTTAGGCTCACGTTTTGGTCTTAATTCCTTTTGGGTGTCTTATAAAATACGATGTCAATGAAAGGACAACACAACAAACATCTCTATTTTAATACATTGTGCTCTGTTAGTCCAAATATGAGCTCATACAAGTAGAAGAATTTTTAGTGACACGAGTTGGTTTATGAATTAGTGCTGCATTTTAATATACTCATTGTCTTTCCAAGGTTCTTTCCAATCAGAAGTATTGTTTTGAATTGGTCATGATTGAAATCAACAACACAAATTAATTCGCAGGGATTTTACCTTATTTAATGATCCAAGAAGGGTTGTAATGCATTTTAAAAGTTTCGCAGAAGTCATTTTCAATTTGTGTCATACACAGCACATATTAAAGTGGCCGTGTACATGGAGACCCAGTTTTAACCAGAAGTTTTCTGATGAAGGTGTAAATTTGGTTCCAGAATAGTGTATGGAAGTTGGCTGTTCACATAAATTGCAACACCCCTCCATTACGTGTTCTGTCCCTACGGTGGGTTGTTGTAAATTGTGCCGGGGGAATTGAACAATTCAGATGAACAAAATAGTGTAGCATATCTTGGTTTCCATAAGAGAAACTATGTTGAGCTTGAATCAGTAATCATAAGTGTGATCATCAATTTTTCAAAGGAGGAGAGTGATTGTTTACTGATACTATCTTGAGTCCTTTAGACTGTTTTTCCCATGGTATGGGGAATCAGAGTTGATATTGTTATCAGTTGGGCCTGCGACTGGGGTGGACATCGCACACTGCAGTTTAGTAAATTGACTTGGGGAATGTTGAACAAGAATAGTATAGTATCGGATGGCTGTGAAAAAGTACATTTGGGCTTGTCCGTGGTTGAAAGGAATTTGCTGGCAGTAGAAAGTCATTCAAGTGATTGAAGGTCAGAGTACAAAGAAAGTAAAAAAGCAATAAGATGAGGAGGCATCATGCCTCAAATATTGTTTAGCACACAGTGCTAATGTCAGTCAATAAGTTTGTTCACGGAGATGAAAGGATGTTATTGATTATAACTCGGTGAATGAAGCCGGTGAAGCGTGGGCCTAGGACTGTTCAGTCACCCACTGGTAGAATCAGTTCATGCTGCAGGAATGTGCCTTACTTACTGGGTGATGTGACTGATCCAGATTGTTGAATGTACTGGCCAGCAGACCCATTAAAAATCAAAATATTAATAAAAATGTTAAGATCAACTTACTTAGATAAATTCGTATTCTTGGTGTGCAACTTGGCTTGCGGCGCATTAGCCATACAGACCAAAGTCTCTGAGACAGCCGCCACTTCCCAAGCAAGGGCACCTAGCGACATTGTAGAGTTGACCTTTGACCCATTTGGGATCGAGACAATCATTAGCCCTCTTTACCCTTAAGGTTACATCACTTGCATTTTACTGCATTTGACCATTGATCCCCTTATGACCTTTGACCAATATAAAAAAAAACCTCAAATATACACAGCCAAAATGATTGTTCAGTACAAAAGAAATAATTCGCTATGCTTAGTTCGTGAGATAAAAATCGTTTAAGTTATTTTGCGTAAAACCGGCAGTGCACTGTAAATGACCATTGACCCCCAAAACAAAAATACATTGCATACCTTGGGTAACACCAAATGCATATCTGAAGGTTAGGTCACTCTACTATTGTTTGAAGTTTGAGGATAAAAAAATGTTTTGATAATTTTGGTTTTTGCCCGGACGTGACCCTTAATGACCTTTGATCCCAAAACTGTGGACAAACCATAGACCCTGGTTGGTAACAATGCCTGTGGTCACTGCTGGCACTCTGCTGTGTGATTGGTAAGGACAGCTATTTTTTGATATTTTTAAATTTTTTGGCTTTCGACCGGAAAGACCCCTTTCCCTTAATGACCTTGATCCTTATTCATGAACACCCTATTTACGAGGCATGGGTCAGTGATTGCTCTGAACAATTTTGGTTGATTTGAATGAATCTGTAGAAGAAGTATTTTTAACAATTAGAATTGCTGTGTTACCAAAGCGAATTAATGGGTTAAACGCATGAGGAATTATTATAGTAAGCAATATGTGTACACCAAATTAATCAAATCTAACATCCATTATAAAAATGTTAGTTTGATCCCAACATGTGTGATAAAGCTGCCGAACCACACAGGAACATAACCTCCTGGGCATACCACCTGGTACAATCTGTCTGATTGGATACATTACAGGACAAAACAAAAAGAAATTAGCCGTCTCAGTACAGTCAAATAGTGCTTCTATATCTCCGTGTAAACCATACCATCATTCCGCTCTGAATACCTCGTGCCAAATACCAATCAAAATAGAGATGCCCGAAAAGATAGGGACCTAATACAAAGATGTAACTAATGAACCATGTTATTTGTATTTTTTTTAAAGTTTGATGAAGGCCAATGCTCCGGAATAAAATCCCGGTGTAAGAAAAATGAATATGTCCCCATAAGAGAAGTGTCCTAGCTACCATAGCAGCATGAACGGAATAAACCCGTGACATTGTAGATATCGCAAGCCATAGAGGCCATAAAGTTATTACCAGCAACGCGTTGCCGAGAAGGTCGCAAACGAGTTGCCGAATTGAACCAAACAGCGTTGCGGGCTGTCGGCCAAGAAAATGATCAATTTCTGTGACGTATTTCAAAAAATAGACCCACAACGCGTTGCAAAGTATCTAGCAACGCGTTGTGGAAACTAACAACGCGTTGCAAGCATTCACAAGCGTTGCGAGCTTCACAACGCGTGGCAAGCTTCACAACGCGTTGCGAAGGTCTCCCCAGCCTAAGGGGTCTTTTTTGAAATACGTGACAGAATCATGATTTGATTGGGCCGCGTCGCCGAACGAAATGTCGCAACGCGTTGCTACTTCTCGCAAGCGTTGCAGCAATAGTTATGGCCTTTATACTTGCGATAGAGTGAGAGACCGGGCCATTTGGGTACAGTGCTGAAAAACAAGGCGGCGTGGGTGAAGCCCATTTCAAACGCCGTCCGTGCTGGGCCGCTGACTTTTGAATATTGCACGGAATATCAATTATTAGTTTGGGTGCTTGTATACACACAATTAATGTCAATTCGATACAAACAATTCCGCCAAAATATCAGTGTGGATGTGGGTGCTATTGGGTGGTTTAATTTGTCATACCCATGGCCACAACAACGAATGAAATGAAAGGCCACGTCAGTCGTTCTTGATTTAAAAATAAACCGCCAATGATCATCCTTGTTCACCTACGCGCGCATTGCATTATGTAGAAAAAGAGATTCCTGAGCACAATGATCCAGGTGCCCTATTATTACACCTGGCCACCCTTTTTTTCTAACACATACATCAAGTTGTCATAACTACCGATTAGTGTATATGCAAAGCGGCACCCACAGTATGTGGAACAAGCGGAGGCAGCCATTGAATTCTATTGTTGGTTGTACTCTATGTTTCTTTGTGGTCGGCAAAAATGCGAGACGATGAATTTATAAAGATGACGTAATCGTTTGCCTCTCATCTATATAGAACTCTTTGGTTGAAACAAATGATGCATGCAGCACTCAATGGAGAACAACAATAGACAGATGGATGGTAGGACATTCAGTCACACGGACACTATATTAATGACACCGGAATAAATCAGACGCTAGTCATAACATACAAGCATTGTTCATGATATCGATAAATGTCTTCCACTCTCAAACACACCTATCTTATAAAGGGAAACAGTCCTGAAAAAAAACGGGAAAAAAAAATTTCTCATTACGAATATTCATGGCCAAAAATCGCAGAATTGAATTAGAATTGGGGTTTGTGTAGAAATACTTTTCAGCCTGCACCTTCAAAATTGTTGTTGGGTAATTAAAATGAATCCCAACTATTCTCACGATTTTTCCCGACACCACTTACTCTATAATATTAAAGGGAAAGCAGCGATTTGTGATCCGAACATCGAAAAAAAATCATCAAAATGCATTCCACATTTTTCGATTTTCTTCATATTGACGCTAAACCCCGAAGGGTCTAAGCTAATTGAGATGGACAGTAGTTAACTATCCTGAAAATCAGCTAGGCTTATTTATTTTCGAAGGTTTTTCTATTTATATGGACAGAAAAAGGGGAAGACTTATTTCACCACAGGAAATAGTCGGCTTTTTATGAGAACGTCTTCTAGAACCGGTGTGGCGGTGCTCTTGTGGCAGCAGATATATCCGAACTCAAGCCCGCCGACAATCGGTGAAGAATAGGGCACTTATTCAGTGGACTCTTCAGGCAACATTAGTTTTAGGCTTTATTTCGTTGTCGTCTATGGAGCCTGGACATTGGCTCTAGCCTTGCAAACTGAAGGTGAATAATATGATATTTGACCCTATCATTGATGCTAGAAAGCTCTACTACATCGCTTTTTGGTAAGATCGTCTGCTCAAGATTGAATGTAGTTCACTTTGCCACTGAATATTTTTCGCCGAACTTTTACCCAAAGATTATTTTGTAGCTAATGGGCAAAGAGGCATTGAAACAATGTCAGCTATGTATACGGTGCTAATACAAAACCCGTTTTGTTTAGACAATCGTGCGTTTGAAGCGGTGTTGTATATTGAAGTGGGTAACAAAAAATAAAGACAGTTACAAGCTGGTTTCTGTAACATAGAGTTTATGTTCAAATGATAATGTTCAAAAATAGCATTGTTGATATTAAGACACAGGGTAGTTGCTCCACCAAGTTTTGAAAATAACAACACCAAAAACAACAACAAATGGAGATATTAGAACGTTCTTGATACAAGCGACACTAACCGACCGTGGGTATATTAACAGACACAAACTTCCGATGGTTTGACCTCTGTTGCCGCATTAAAATAAAACCACTAAAGCAGGAGCATGTATTTAAAACCCTCAGAAGTACAGGTAAGTGCAGTAATACCGGACCCAAAGGGTTCAGCCCTGATCATTTTTTGCATATCCACCATTTTGGATTTTTGACCATATGCTATATTTTGGATTTTGAAACCCGGGACGACATTGTTTTCTTCAATTTTGGAGTCTTAAATTAATCCTTATCCAATTATCTTCATATAAAATATGTGTGAATGGCTGTCTCACTTAATTTTATTACTGAAGACTATTTTTGTGAGCACCTGAAAAACAATAGCTTCACGGCAGCCATCTTGGATTTTCAGCCTAAATTTTCATTCAAAAAAAATTTGCCAGTTTTGCTGCATTTTGAAACCGTGGACGAATTTGTTCTTCAAATTTTCAGCCCACAAGTAATTCTAGGACAATTATCTTTCATATAAGACAAATTAAATGCTTGTCCTTCGACTCAGTGATAATTTTTGAATAAATGATCGAGCTGTATATGAATCGAAGCCCTGTGGACGCACGAATATCGGACACCGGATATAATTTGGCCATATACTGTTCTGTATACCAACCACCAACCAGTCACAAAGAGGCCACGATTTTTGTTACATTTCATCTCTTCTACAACAACTAATATGGGGACAATTGTAAATCGACTAAAAATTTTGGCTTGGAAATGGCAACATTTACTCCGGATATGAAAATTAGAGTTGAGAGTCGTAAAAATTAATAGTAATAGTTATAATAAAATGCAGTGGTAAGTTCTGTAACCAAATGTATTTGTCAAGGAGCACAATGTATGGATGTAGCACAGATAGTGAGCGGGGGGGGGGGGGGGGAGTTGGGGTTTAGGGACACGACATGCTCGATTGGGGCGTTTGGGATTTCCAAACGGTAAACTGCTACGTGCATTTACAATGGCAGTCTCTGTCTCAGTGAAATTTACAAAGTCACTCTTAAAAACCGTGGTTCAAAAGATCTTCGTAATATCAGATAATGTAGGAAAAAATTATTAAGGTCCAAAAATCCGTCGAGGTTAGTGGTTTTCATTAACATCGCTGCAAACAAAAACAGTGTAATTCTCAATAACGGTCATTTAAGATTTAAATATTCGTGAACAATTCGTATGGTAAGAGCGCCATCCTACGGTAAGTCTTTGAAAAAAAACTAGCACCCGGAAGTCGATGCCATTTTGAATTCGATGTTGCTGGTTATGATGGCATGTCCTACCCCCCCCTACCCCCCCATAGTGAGTCCCCAAAACCTAGTGCATTTTTAATCAGGTACACATAGTCCATAGGCGGTAAAAGGGCTGCAAATGGGCTGCAAATGGAAGTCTATAAAGAAAAATCGTGCCGATAATATCCAGACACTTGAAAGTATTGGGGCTTTTTGGGCGCTTTTTAGGACAAGCAAAGTATTTTTTCCCTTTTTTTAAATAATTTAAAGGCCATACTGTCCTACCAAAGACATTCTATGAGGGGGGGAAAATATATGTAAATTCAATAGTGTCATTATTACATACAGGCAGGTAATATCAAACGCAATTGGGATGACATCATTATTTGCATATTTCGGTCTAATAAGACTACAAGTGACCTTGATCTTTCATGCAAATAAAGGTGAATGAAAAGGGTTGTGGAATAGATGAATCAGTTTTTCTTTGTGTAGATAGACTGTAAATTTTATATTTATGCAAATATGCAAATGAGCTTCTTAAGGTCTGTACTACCCGTAATTGCCATTGATGTGAAACATTTATTTAGTGGAGGGCCTATGTAAAATGGGAAGTTCATGTTACTTGTTCCCAATCAGTTCATCGTTATTGCCACTAAAAATTACAATCGAACATGAATAATATACATGCACTTTAAAAATACAAAACATACATATAAACAAAGCAATGAGTGGAAGGAGATTCCAAAAAGCCAAAAAGAGGCAGAATGCGGTCATCCCCCAACAAATAAACTCTGTGAAAAACTAAATAATAAAAGAAAGAAACAAAAATGACCAGACATAAAATAAACCAAGGACAAGGACGAAAAAAAAAAAGGGTGCAAGATTCAAGGATCAAAGACAATGTAAATTTGCCGATGAATGAGAGCATATTTATACTTTTCTGAATTCATTTAGATTTTTGCTATTTTTTAATATTAACAGGCATTATGTTCCAGAGATTTGGTCCGCATGACCTGACTCCTTTAGATGCAAAATTTGTTTTATTTTTCTGAAGTATAATTGTTTGCCATTTATCGAGGAGAGGTCGTGGAATATTACATCTTATATTAGAATAGTCATTAAAAATGGATGGAAGGTTACGTAGTTGAAAATTTGTACATAAACACTTCCAGTTCCAATATGAAAATATCGTATACGTTTAGAATATTGAGTTCTTCAAACAATGGTTTGCTGTGACACTTAAAAGTGGACATGCAAATGTTTCTAACCGCCCGTTTTTGTAATATGAATACTCTATCCAGGTAAGGTCTTACAAGAATTTCCCCAAACCAAGATTCCAAAATTTAAATACGGCAGAATAAGTGTGCAATACAAAGAATGTAAAAAATGCCCGTTTTGGAATGAAGTACTGTATAAATTTGTACCGTCAAATGTGATTGTATATTATTTTCATATTTGGCAGTGTTTTGACCGGTACCCATAACCATGAAATTTGTTTTGCTTGCGTTAACTGATTCATTTATTGGCTTTGAACCAATTTGTTACTTCTTGGAGCTCCCTGTTAATAATCTACCCTGCTTTCAATTTCATTATGGGAATGACAAGATTTGTGTGTCCATCTTGCAAAGAGCATCCAATATTGCGACGTATTTCTAATATCAATTGATATACAATTAAACAAAGAGGTGGCCTAATATTGAAACTTGGGGTACCGCCACATATTATATCTTTAAGGTCAGATTTACACATGAATTATAATAAACAAATTACTTTAGTATGTTAGAAAATAGTTCTTGAACCATTCCAATGCAACTCTCTAAAGCCATAATGTTCCAACTTATAAAGCAAGATATCGCGATCTTGGCAAACCATATAAAAAGTATACTACTGGTCTGACTATTCAGAAAAACGATGTTTGCCATTTTTCTGTTGACTTTGTGCTTGACACAAGGTCAAAGTATAATCAATCGTATCTAAAAATGTACGAGGGTAAATATGCGCAAATCTTTCTTATGTATCCTTAACGCCTTTTCGAAAATGACTACCAACAACCTGAGGATCACCGCGAAAAACAGAGGTAACTTTGTGTTGTGTTAGATCTTGTGGAAATTTCCCCCTAAAAGCAAGGCATGGGTCCACTCCGTGATTTTTAAAAAAAGTTGAAAAAAATGGCAGTGATGGAGGTGTTAGGCGAAAGTAGTGGTAATTGGTACGTTTCATTTTTGTCCTCGCCGGGCGGTTTGTCAAGACAACAATTATTAGAATATATTCCTCAGAACCATAGCAAATAATATCATATAAGCTGCCTCATTTTTTTCATATAATATAGACACAAAATTACTTTTAGTTTCTTTCTAATCACAGTTACTGTATGTTACAGTGCCTATCACATGGTAGAAATCTTGTATCGCCTCCTTCATCCAATTATTTTCTAGCTCTACTACCGGACCACTCAATTCAATGTATAATTATGCTCTACCCCCCCCCCTCAATTCAATGTATTAATTATGCTCTACCTCCCTCATTTCAATGTATTATTTATGCTATATAAAAAGATCGCTATGTGCTGAGCTATGTTTTTGACACCTAATCCCCTGCACATAATCACCAGGGTGATTATTAATACACTCAGTACATGATTCTTTGCAATACGGCCCACCTGGTGCAGGTGTTTGTCTATTTTTGCCTATTCCTACCTTCATGATACTGTATATATTCTCATTTACCGTAAAGTCTGTGATCATCTTGCACTGTCTAAAATCTCCATGAGCTGAGTTTATTTTCACGTGCATGTACTTCATCTTTTGCTACAATCGCTAATACAAGGGTGATATCACTATACTCAGCACAT
The DNA here is from genome assembly GCA_023653785.1 of Ophioderma brevispina. NCBI lineage: Eukaryota > Metazoa > Echinodermata > Ophiuroidea > Amphilepidida > Ophiodermatidae > Ophioderma > Ophioderma brevispina. Next base: position 35,440 of record JAMKCH010003980.1, read on the forward strand.
TGGGCATATTTTCATCGTGATTAGCTTATTTAATTTTATCCTTATCACTTTGTATAATTTGGTAATTATAGTTGTCGTATTATTTACAAATTTAAACTAATCCGAGCGGTACTACTGTCTGACTAGGTATTTAAAATCGTCCCATATATAAAACACACACACGCACACACACACACACACACACACACACACACACACACACACACACACACACACAGATACACCCACATCAACACTCTTTACACACATATCGCTGACATTATGCTATCTTAAATATTATATAGAAGCTGGGAGAAACTGGCGAGCACAGAATTAAATAAGACGAAAATACACGGTCTCGAACCCGGACCTCTCGCTATCTAGGCGTGAGAATTACCACTGGGCCACAGAGAACTGTGTTTACGTGGATACCAGAGAAACGAGCGCTAATGTATTTCAGTCTTTATTTCACAGTTTCAAGCGGCCGTATTTTTCGCATCGTCATAGATTCTGCTAGAAATATATTATGCTATCTTAATAAATCTTTCAATGTAACCTGCATTGACTTAATGCAATATGTACCCATGTGCCCCATGTGCTGAGCCATTGCTCTTCTGTCCATGTACTTATTTTACTGTATTTTAAATGCTCTTACATCAGGTCTACTACATGGGTTTTTTTCCCTCATGTTATATTTAAATTTGCTCTTTGGTTTTAAATCAAATTTGTTAATTGGTCACAACCTATTATCTTTCCCCGTTGTTCTTTTGGGTATATCTTCTTTGTATTGTCGTAAATATCTAAGGGTAAACTCTGCCTTAAAGGCCGACTCAGAGATTTCGAAATATATTATTGTTGTGCAGTAATTAAAAATAGTCATCTAGAACTAAAGATAGTCACCTAAAATTCTTAATTCCAGAGTCGCAGCCACATCGGTGCATATTGCTGTTGAAACGACCGACTCCTGTACAAATCATGTTCAAGGTGAGCCATTCCTTACGTGGACGATTGCTACCAGGTGGGAGTTCTGTCATAGGTTTGATAGTGAATTGGTCTAGTATCTAGCTAGGCGGGGTTCCATGTCTGTAAGATGTTGAATGGGGAGCTGGAGAGTTTACGTAGTGTGGCGTCGAAAAGGTCGACGAGCGCGCAGTCCCTGTCTGCGAGCTAGTGTGATTCTTTGACAATGTTATGCAGCAGGTGCTTGTTGTCCTCACCAGTTTATATGTGTGATATTCACTCCAAAGCACTGCAGGTGCAATGCCTGAAAGTACTGGTAGAAACTTAGATGGAGTGGGACCAAGGCAGCCAGTATTGGTTCTCATGATGTCCAGCTTCCTTGTGTGAGATCTATGGCATCATGCTGGGGCGGCATTGTCAACAGCACTGTAGACCAGAGCCAGGGTGGTGGTAGAGCAGATTCCTCGAAGATACCTTATTCCACGAGGAACATACTGACTCGAGATGCTGCCGATATGTAAGCTGCCGATCAAGCTTCATTTCCAGATAAGTTGGTGTAGGATTGTGTGGCAGAGGCGCTCCATTGAGGTTGATTTGAAGCTGGTGATGAGCATCTTTGGTGTTAAAATGGAAGGCAGTAGTGGTGGTCTTGGCTTCAGATATCTTGAGATACGCTGCAAGTAGGGCCATTATCTGCAGTAGGCTAAGTGTCTTTGCTACTTCATTTCAGCTTCTGTCCGAGCGAAGAAGGGCAAGATCGTCGGCGTAGCCATATTGTCTTGAAGTGGATGCGTTCTTATCCAAGCAACATATTCACACATTGATGGATTTTTCTCAGACGCTCGTCCACTTAGATTTGGATTGCCACAGGGCTCGGTTGTAGGTTCGCTCATGTATGTTATCTACACGCTCCCTATTGAAGAAATAATTCGCAAATACGGACTAACTTACTATCTTTACGCGGATGACGCTCAGATTCAAACCTCACTTCTTTATTGGCGATTTCAACAGCCATGGTACACAATGAAACTAATAAAGGCGGACAAGTTGTCGAAGAATGGATAGACAGTCAACATCTAAGCTGCCGCCATCATTTTATAGTGTTCGTTGGAAGAGAGGTTACAGCCCTGATCTAGCTATTGTTAGCAAAAACATCTCTAACCTGTGTAGCAAGATTGTTCTGGATCCTGTTCCACTAACTCAACATCGACCAATCGGTATCCAAGTCAACGCTGCATTAAGACCAAACAAAGTGTTTTTAAGCGTCGCTTTAACTATAGGAAAGCAGACTGGCAAGGATTCACTGATGACCTGGACCAGAACGTGTTCAAAGGATTGCTCCAAAAGTCCATAACTATGACGAATTTGACAAGACTGCCCGGAGATTCATACCCAGAGGCTGTAGGACGGAATATATACCAGGCTTTTCCAAGCAATGTGCTGAAGAATATCAAGAGTATACTACCATGTTTGAAGCTGATCCTTTCTCAGCTAAAACAACCGCTAAAGGGGAGGAAGTTTGGGAGAGGATCTCCCAGGAAAAGATCAAAACCTGGCATACTTTAATTTAATCGACCGATATGACCCAAAACAGCAAGAAAGCATGGTCTACAATCCGAAAGCTTCGAGGGGATCCAACAGAGCCTCCACAGCAGTCAAATGTTACATCGAACCAAGTTGCCCACCAACTGCTTTTAAATGGCAAGTGCAGCAAGAAGCCCAAGAAGATCAAACTAGACCGTAAGAGGTTTAGTGGCGACCTGGTTTCACTCGCTCTTTCAACATGGACGAACTGGAAATCGTTACTTAACTTCAACCAGGAAAAGCAGTAGGCCTTGACAACATCTCAACTGAGCAGCTGAACAATTTCGGCCCAGTAGCAAAGGAATGGCTTCTTGAGCTCTACAATTGCTGCCTTATATCTACCATATGTATCACCAATATTATTCAACACCCCAAAGCTGCCCATACCTAATACCTTGAAAAATAAGTGCAATCCGTCCATACCGCCATTGGAGGTGTACAGATTTAAAAAAAAATAGACTGCATTTAGATAATAAAACAACTTTATCTCCTTTCATCGCAATTAAAAATCACAACAACTTCATGCTACCTACCTTCACCAGAGTAGCCATTTCGGAGCATGTCAGCTGTTTTAGGCTGGATGGGTCGTTTCTTAAGAGTTCTACTCTCCTGCTCTGTCACGATAAGTGTTAACCAACAGCCGCAAACTATTCCCATGAACAGGCACACAATCTTCAGTTTATTCTCTCTACCACAGATCAGATGTGGGAATCGAGACTGCATATTTTCTGGGTGTTCTCTTTGATGTTATGATATCTTGTCAAAAATTACAAAAAGAAAGTTATAAATTAATTTTTGCTCTTGAAAATGTACAGAGACGACACCCCATACGTTTCTTTCCGTATACTCTATAATGATGTAATTAATCTGCTGATTGGATAAGGTGGGTAATATAATTCTGTTGTTTTTTTTTGTTTGTTTTTTGTTTTTTTTTTGTATTTGAGCATTACATCGAAACAATGGCACACGGTCATCATACGGTACGTTCATAGAAAAGAAATACGTAGATTAGGGATACAATAAACAAAAACCCTATTAAAATAGTCTGTGCCAGAGAATAAGAATTAATAGACCTACAAACCAACCAAAATGGCAGCACGGTAAAGTTAGCAGCGTATTATAAATTAGACATTCGTTATTAATGGAGATATCGAACTCTAGGTTGGTTTTCTACACCGATCAGGACTTACTGAGTCTAATGAGACACATTTTGAAAAATCGACTTTCGAAAATTTTTCTAAGTCCCGAATGTCTAAATGGAATTCCAATTTAGACATTCGTTATTAAGGGAGATATCGAACTCTGGGTTGGTTTTCTACACCGATCAGGACCTACTGAGTCTACTAAGACCCATTTTGAAAATTCGAATTTCGACAAATTTTCTTAAAGGAAAGCCGCTAGAAAGAGTCAAAATATTTGAAATGTGAAGGAACAGCTTTAAAAGTGCAGGATAAATCTGTAAAATTCTCTTAAGTTATTTTTTTCCAACTGAAAATAGAAACGGAAGAAAACAGCGGTATTCAAAGATGAATCTCCATTGAATTACGTGTTGTAGTAAGTGTCCGTACGGACAGTAATGACTAAAATATCCGACTATATACTTATTACGCTGTTTTGGGGCGAAAGGACAACTATACTAATTACAGACATCTTCTGTTTTAACAAATCACTGAGTGCCTTTAAGTCTCCAATGTCTAAATGAATGTATAAACAAATGCCAAACTTACACATTCGTTATTAAATGAGATATCGAATTCTAGGTTGGTTTTCTACACCGATCAGGACGTACTCAGTCTACTGAGGCACATTTTGAAACTAGAATTTCGAAAAATTTTAATGTCTAAGTAAGGTGTATCCTTGATGTAAGATCTGGCTGAAAAAAGTCAATCAAACCTGAACGGAATAAAGCCTATAAACCCGATTCAACCCTATTCATTTCTTTTGAGACTTCTATTGATTATTTCATGCTGAAATTACACGAAGGAGTAACCGATAAAATGAAAAAGTGGTACAAATTTTCAATCGGCCATACCTCGGTTTGTGTTCTTTTGTAAAAAAAAAATCGATGTTGGAAACCCAGCGAAATGCACTTTTCAGATGTGTATTGATTTGTATGGTTTACTTTTTTCTCTTCGTGAAATAGATGACGCTTTGAGAGTACTCTTTTTTAGACATGTATATTATTATCCCTCATACCAAAAGCTTTACAACCATGAAAAAATATCCATGCATAAATATATTTTTTAAAAATCTTGAGAGCGTACTATTTTTCAAATGAGCCAGTAAACGTTGGTGGCCAAGCATTGTTCAATATAACAACTCACTCACCATATACAGCCCGTCTAAAAAATGGTACAATGTGTACAATGGAAAACCGATTTTTTTTCAAAAAATTAAATCTCAACATATTACGTGTTTTGCATCATATTAAGGAAAAAAGACCAAGCTTTCCAATAGTTTCATCTCATTTGCTTGTTTCAATCGAGAGATAACTTGAGTTTACTGCGGAAATGTGCAATAAATATTTGTATTTGTTTATAATATATGAAAAGAAAGTATTTATCATTGAACTTATTATGTTGAATATTAAAGCTTTTTTGTGTCAAGAAAACTAGACCTCTTTTTTACTTTAATCTGTGTTTTGTTTCTTTTGCCAAGTTGCAATCTTTTGTGAGCTTCATGATAGCATTGCACAGTACTCGAAACAACTCCGTTTATGCACGAAAGTGGCACAAAATCGATTTTGGTGTTTCGCGCTAAAATTGATTATATCTCTGAATTGACAAAGCAAATAAGATGAAACAAACACTATTGGAAAGCCCAGTCATTGTTCTTTAATATTACCTTTAAATGACTTATTTTTGAAATTTCATATTTAACCATTTTGCATCCGATTGTACCATCATTTTTTAGACTGGCTGCACATGTGTAGACTACAAACTATATGGGGCGTTTTGATTTGGGTTGATCATGGGTGTTCCCTTTTCCCAAATATGACCTTGTCCCCGTCTGTTTTTATACGTAAATATTTAAAAATAATTCTTACAGTAGAGATGATTCTTCAGCTCCAACGGTTTTGGAATAAGAAAATATTCCTCGACAACATATTAATTCTGAATTTTTCATTCACAGTTCGCGCAGAAATCTTGGAGTTATGTTTGATTCAACCATGAGTATGTCCAATCAGATTGGTGTTATCTGTAAAAGTGTAATTTACCACATGCGTATTCGTAGGATTATCACTTTTGATGCTTGCAACCATGCTCTACGATCTTTGAACTTGTCCTGCATTGACTATGCCAACTCATTAGCGCCAATGAAATAAGCTTGGATCTCAAAAGGCTCCGGCGCCTTGCAAAATAAAGCTCCGCGTTTATGGAAGCACAAGTGTGTCATTTCTCGCCTTAACCCCAGGTAAGGCATGTAAACCAAGGAAAACGCGGTCTTATCCCTAGTTTACGCGGCCTTATCCCCAGTTAACAACGGTTATTCTAAGATAAGGATCGTTAACTGGGGATAAGGCGCCTTAACTCCAGATAAGGACGTAAACCTAGGATAGGGCGGCCTTATCCCTAGTTAACTGTTAGCAATCCTTATTCTAAGATAAGGATCGTTAACTGGGGATAAGGATCATTAACTGGGGATAAGGTGCCTTAACCACAGATAAAGGCCTCATAAACTCCAGATAAGGCGGTAAACCCTAGATAAGGAGCCTTGTGTGTCATTTTCGCCGTAACCCCAGATAAGGCACGTAAACGTAGGATAACGCGGCCTTATCCCTAGTTTACGCGGCCTTATCCCCAGTTAACAACCGTTATTCTAAAATAAGGATCGTTAACTAGGGTTAAGGCGAGCTTTAACCCCAGATAAGGATGTAAACCTAGGATAAGGTGGCCTTATCCCTAGTTAACAATCCTTATTCTAAGATAAGGATCGTTAACTGGGGATAAGGCGCCTTAACCCCTGATAAGGACGTAAACCTAGGATAAGGAGGCCTTATCCCTATTTACAATCGTTATTCTAAGATAACAGTCGTTAACTGGGGATAAGGCGCTTAACCCCAGATAATAAAGCGTAACTAGGGGTAGGGCGGCATTATCCCTAGTTAACAATCCATATTCTAAGATAAGATCGTTAACTGGGGATAAGGATTGTTACATGGAATAAAGAACGATTAACTCAGCTAAAGGTAAAATAGGATAAGGCGGCCTATCCTATAGTTTACAATCGTTATTCTAAGATAAGGATCGGTTAAATGGGGATAAGGCGCCTTAACTTTGGGTTAGGAACCTAAACCCCAAGATAAGGCCATTTGTAAACTCCAGAAAGCCGTAAACCTAGGATAAGGAGCCGTATATAGGGATAAGGCGCCTGATCTGCACGGGTTAAGGAACCTAAACAACACGGACGAGGGGAATCGTAAACCCCAGATAAGGCTGCTTATCCTAGGTTAACGCTCGTATCTAGGGATAAGGCGGAAATGACACCACTTGTGCTTCCATACGAGTTTTGGTGTTCGCATGTGGTCGTAAAAACCGAGTTCGTTCCATCGTCACTACTTTGATCACTCTTCCTGGTTGCCGGTTAAGGAAGGTATCAGATAGAAAATCTTCATTATCGTTCTCTTCACGACCAGGCTTCGTCATACCATTACTGATGGTCTAAATTTTTGTGTGGATAGTGATTCTGATGGACAAGACGAAGGCTATTAGACGGTACCTTTCTGGTATTACGCCTGCCTGTATACTCGTACCAAGAGTAGAGTTGGTGCCAGATCGTTCAATGTCAATAAAAATCCCAGGCTCTTGAACAAGCTTCCTGTAGATTAGAGATGCACCTTCCACCAGTTTCTTTAAGCGGCTCCTGAAAACATACTTATTTCCTGATGCTTTAAAATGTTGGTCTTTGGATTGTTAATTTTCCTTTTATGCTGTATGTCATGCTGTTGTATAAGTTCGTATTTTAAGTATTGTTTTAAGGGCTTGCGTTCCCTGTTAGTCCTACAGTAGGCCCATATGACCTTACATAAGTCTGCACAAAATGTTTTGGCTGGTTTCTAGGGCAACATTGCTCTGCTGATCCAAATCTCTGTGTGAACTTTTGCCTCCTTGAGAGTTTGAGATAGGGAAGGAGGAAATTAAAAGGGGAAAATTGGAAATGTCCACACGGGCCGGTTTAAAAGATATGCAGATTTCGAACGTTCTAAGGATATTTAAAAAAAGTTGGTTCCGATATCTGAAACCTCTTGTGTTTGCACGACAGGCCAAAAAACTGTTTAAAAGGGTCATCATGGGGAGAAAGCATTATATTGATACGATTAGTTTCAAATTGTTCGTATGGGAAAGTTACAACAGTAAAATGTACATCGTCATGTGAGGGCAACCAAAGTTGTATCTGCAAAGTTGTCATTTTGCAGAAAAGGCCGTTTTGTGTTCAGATTTCGGTTTTCTACTGTTTAACGCTTTCTTTCATAAAATGTTTTATTTTGAGGTGAGGCTTGGAATACATCTTGAATTGTGTGTTGTTTTTACCTAAAAATATGACCCAAAACGGCGGACATTTTCTTATGTCAATCTCAAAGATATATAAGAGGGCCAGAGTGATGATCCGCGCCATAGGGGGGGGAACACTGTGCATCTTAATACTATTCCCCTTAATTATATCCCCAATTGAGGCGAGCTTGAGAGAAAGCAGTGCGTAACCAGCTTTTTTAGGGGGGGGGGGCAAAGGGGGCCACATATATATTAAAATTTGTTACTATAGAATGGCCTATGTAAATCACTAAGTTTTAAGGGGGGGAAAGAGGGGGTGGGGGCAAGATTCACCACAGGGGGAAGCGTGCCCCCTGCCCCCCCTTGGGTTGAGCCACGGGAGAAATCTGTCCATTAGAAATTGTTTACCCCAGGGTGACAGTGAACGATTTTAAGCCTATAAGTAATTGTCCTAGATCATGTAGATTTATAACAAACTATACCCTTTTGAATCCTTAGAACCAGCTGAACATACATAAATCTTTTATCGCGTATGAAAAGTTTACAATTTGAACCATGGTAATTTTACCTCCATTCCAGATCTCAAAATGCACAAAGGATGCAAAAGTTTGAATCATCAAGATTTGGAATCAGCAGGTCGATGTTGCCTAGAAACCATTCAAAGCATTAGTTTGCAGACTCTTTGCACGGTCATATGCAAGGGCTGTGGTTCTACCGCTCCGCTAGTCTAGAGCCCATACATTGCATTTATTATGATTAATATTATTTAGTATAAATGTATTGTGTGCCAGGTACTTTAGGTGGAGGAGTGTCTATATGACGGTATATCAGAAAAATATGCAAATATTAAAAAAAAAAAAAGTCGTAATTTTACGGCAAATTCGGCAGCAGTTTTCCAGTCATTTTCTGAGTAAATTTACCGAAATTTCTGTAAATTTACGGAACTGTGACAGTAATTTTACAGAAAAGAAATTTGTCTCAATTATGGAAAAAAAATAGTTTTTTACCAGAATTTTTCCGTAATTTAAATTACGGAACCAAAAAAAAAGTCCGGAACTATTGCTGCCAGAAACTTTTGCAATATTTCCGTAAATAACCATTCATTTTTTAGCTATATTTTTATGTTTTTGTTTTTTATTTTATGTTTTCTACAACAGATTTCCCGTAAATTTCCGGAAAATCTGGTTCCTTATTTACGGAAATTTTTAACAGTGTTTTAGCTCAGTTTTGTATGTAAATATTGAATCCTAAGAGTGTGTGAGGTTTAAACAATATATTCATGAGGTCAAATTTTGACTTTTATTCCATTTCACGAGACGAAGCCGTATGGAAAGGAAAGTAAAGATTTGACCCTAATGATTATATTTTACTATGCATGATATGGGCCGTCAGATTTGTTTTATATTAGGATATCACCGGTTTCTTTCAAGCCATGTGATAGTAAACAACTGCCAATAGCTTCAAAAATCACTGCATCATGTATATAGCTTTTGCAAAAATGAAGAATATTTATGGAAATTATTAAGCGTAACTCGCTATCGCACTCTATACCGTTAAAGAGAGTTTTGTTTAAATCAGTTGTATAAGAAAACTGGTTTCTTTTGACAAAATAGCAATAAATCAATCATAAAAAAGTATATAAAAAATTTCAGGGTTCAGTCAGGGTTCTGTCAGACCAATAAGGGTCCTTGTGGATCCTGCAAAACTTTACTTACAACGTTTAGCCGAAATAAACAGGGCGAAAGCTGAAACCGCACAATAGTACTGATTTTATTTCCTTGTTTAGTTATGATACCTGCCATCTTTGACCTTTGTCAACTTAAATTGCATGTAAGTGAATTGTGCCATACATTGAAATTACAATATAGAATGAAATGTTATGGTTAAGGTGGAAAGTGTGTGGCTTTCATTGCTTTTAATCTTAAATGGAGTTAACCCGCCAAGGTCAATAGCGGTGTTTGATGGTAACGATTTGTAGTGATCACCTTACTTTTGGAGAGCTATAAGCCAGTGCAAAATTTGACACTTTCGAATACTCTGTAATTGAGCAGTAGAATGGGCACTTATATTCCAAGGGGGATTATCTTCTCGTGCTAACAAAAACGTGGATTAATAGGGTCGGTTTTTTTTACGATGATAAACCGAGTACGCGCTTACAATATGTTTGTATTAGTTTGACAAATGTTGAATAAACATATGTTTTTATCATAATCGTAATTGCTTATCAGGAATACAGAGGTCCCAACATTGTTCTTTTAATTAAAACTTTCAATTCTTTGGTAAAACTGTCTATTTTTTTGCAAAATAGATATATAATGTGCGCATTTACAATATGTGGCCAACTCCTCTTACAAACAATACTTTTACTTAACATCAGCACTTTGGTTTGAAATAATATATTGATATATTACTCCACAGAATGTGGCTCGGTAGCCTCCCACACTCAGGTGCAAGATTGGGTGTGCTGTGCCTGTTCTTTTACAAAACACCATGACTCATTATGTGATAGAATTTTGGAGTTTTGTAGTAAAAATTTTTCTCCATCGGTTGATGTTACAATCAATTTTCAATAAAAATATTTTGCCACCAATAAATACAAATGCAGTGTTTGGGACAAGAATCATAAAGAAGAAATAACTGCATTTTGTAATTATAACATAAGAGAACGAAAGTTGAAAAATTGAAATGCATTAATTCTTACCTCTGTGGTTATTAAATAAATACCAAGTCCGTGACGGGGTGTGTTGTTCGAATGTTTTTGTTCAATCTTGATAACCTTTTGACAATCTGACAAAATTGGTTTTTCAAATTGTTGGTATGAGCATGAGGAATCTCGAAATGTACCAGTTTCCATCATTTAGGATCTTCCCTTGCGGTTGTTTTTTTTTGAAAAAGAGATGACGCATCCCTAAATTCCATACAAGACATTGCAAATTTGGACAAGATGTATCTTCATCCCGAAAAACTAAACATCCAGAGCCCTGCTAAAACTCATAGATATTGCAAATATACTTTCTGGATGCTCATGGCGCATGACCCAACACTTAACACCAATTTTGCAAAGATATATTGCATTTTAAAACACATTTTCTAACATCACAATTACGCCAAAGTAATATTTCTGTTACTTATGATGAGACGAATCATTTGAGAGACCTTTCAACTAAATCGAACCACTTAATATGACTGACATCTTTAGATCCCAAGATGGCCGCCAAACGGACCAGTGGGACAATATTGATTTGGTAACATCAGGGATTCTTTAAGAAGAGATGGTCGTAGGAGATCCTAAAAACTGAGTTTAGCATTTAGTTTTACGGGGGGGGTGCATGGAACCCCTGAAATCTGCTAGAATATTTAAGGCAGTACGTGTGGACAAACCACGAAGAATTACAATAAATGTTTCCTCGCTATTGCTAGCCGTGGGCAAAATAGGTTTGCATCATATTTAAGGGAAATGCAATTGTTTGGTACTTTCTCACGATTTTCACGTATTTTCAAAAAGTTACATATTCTCAGGATCTTAAACTAAGACAGGGATAAGCGTTGGATAAGAAGAACAAAGTGCCGTTATGGGGTTAGCGTCTTTCTGCGACACCTGTAGAATTTAATTTTGTCATGCAATCTACTCGAAAATGGTCAAAGAATGAAATAGTAAAATTATAGTAAGATATGAGTGCTCAAGCAACTCCAAACGAAATTTCAAATTGTTTATTGAAACCGGGGACCACACTGTTAAAAATGATCTTAAAATAACGACGTTTTGACTGTTAGCCGGGACCCAAAACGTGCAATTAACTGTACAAAGGGACTCGAAATGTGTAAATGACTGTAAAAAAAAGTGATTTTAACTGTTGTGAGCCTATTGAAACAAAGAGACCCTTTTTACGCGTTTTCATGTTCACGAATCATATCCACCCTTGAATACAAGTGCCCTTATAATTTGAGAGGAGCTTAGAATACAATATGGTCTAAAGAGAATTCCAAACAGTTCTGGCCCTCGAAATGTTAACTACTTGTTATCCAGGTAGACAAGGATTAAGTTTTATTTAATCTTTCCCTGAAAATTAATACCAAATAAACCTATTTTTAGGAATTGATATTTGCAATATTTCAAATACTCACGGGCACAATGAGTATTTGCCTTAGAGGTGTGCTCTGGGGTAATAGACACATAGTAATTCCAAGGTTATTTTTTAAATGACTTAAAGTCTGACTCAGAGATTTCGAACTATGATTTTTTTGTGTAATAATGAAAAATAGTCAACTAGAACTAAGATAGTAACCTAAAATGCACAATTCCGAAATTTGAGATGAGAGAATCGGATTTTTTCATTTGGATGCAGTAAATTTATGTTTAGTATTAAGTCCCATAGGATATGTGTATAACAAAAAAAATGCCGGATCCGGAATTTTATAACAAACGTGTGATTTTCTATATGAAGGAATTTCGATTTTAAGCTTAGCAATTCACACAAGTGATTAGTATATGGACAAGCTTATGTTACATTGCAAAAAAACACGATTTTTTTGGAAATGTGAGGGCGCCCTCCTCAGGAAATCTCTGAGTCGGCCTTTAATTTGCTAAAACTATGATAAAACAGGGCAGATAATGAATATGTTCCAAATTTTCAATGTTCGACGCGGTTTTAAAACGGGGCATTCGTGATCCACAGCCTCGTCCCCTCGACATAAATTACGAAAAAAAGTTGAGATTTTATCAATCTTGAACGTTAACATTAGTTATCGAGGTGTTCCTAATCTTATATGCACATTTGGTCGTATCTGTAAGAAATTCGCAATTTTTTTTTTCGTCCGTAAAGGGACAGAACTTGTAGCAACGGTCGATGGTGTCGTGTATGGCAAGCTTAAAGGCCAAACGTATGCTGAACCGCTCGTTGCGAGAAAGTAGCAACGCGTGCGACATTTCGGCAAACGCGTTGCGTTGAGACGTTCGGCCCAATCAAAATTCATGAATTTCTGTGACGTTATTTCAAAAAATAGACCCACAACGCCGTTTGCTAGATACTTGCCACACGTTGCAAACCTTCACAACGCGTTTTGCGAAGGCTCACCAACGACGTTGCAAGCTTCACACAAACGCGTTGCTTAAGGTCCACAAGCCATAAGGGTCATACCGTATGCCGCAACGCGTGGTGAGCAGTCACAACGCGTGCGCCAACATTTCGGCAAACCAGTTGCGGTGTCGGCCAATCACAAAAATCAGGAATTTGTTTTTTCTTCTGTGACGTATTTCAAAAAATAGAAATCTCAAAACGCGTTGCGACCTTGCAAACGCGTTTCAAACCTTCACAAACGCGTTGCGGCATACGTTAGACCCTTATTGCATCACAACGCGTTTGTGCAAGTTTACAAACGTGTTGTGAAAGCTCGAAACGCTTGTGATATTCTTGCAACCGTTTACTTGTGAGGCATGGGTCATAACGTATTGCCGCAACGCGTTGTGGATCTATTTTTGAAATATTGTCACAGAAATGTATGATTTTGGATTGGCCGACACAGCAACGCCTTGCTGAAATGCCGCAACGCGTTGCCAGAATGTGCGCAACGCGTTGCTACTTTCACAACGCGTTGCGGATTACGTTATGACCCTTATGGCTTGTGAACCTTCAACGCCGTGTGAACGGTGGCATACGCGTCTGTGAAGGTCGCAACGGTTGGAAGCTTTTTGCAACGCGTTGTGAGTTTCAACAACGCGTTGCTAAAGATACTTGCACCGCGTTGTGGGTCTAATTTTTGAAAATATCGTCACAGCAATTCGTCATTCTACGTGGCCGACGCCGCAACGCGTGCTACTTCTTGCAAAAGCCGTTGACGCGAAATGTCCGAATGTCGCAACGCGTTGCTGAATGAAATGTCGCAACGCCGTTGCCCGGAATACGTTATGGCCTGTATGGCTGCCATATTGCGTGGGAAACGAGTACTTTGCTTCATAACCAAAACGCAGAGGTCGGAAATCAACTAAAATTGTGAATAGCTTTCATCAAGGATATCTATGAACAATGACCGAAAACGGAAGGTGCTGGAATCCCGAAAGAGGCACCTTTAAGTTTTGGGACGCGGGCAGGCAAGAGGAAATTAAGAATTCACTTTGCTGCTCATGCTTCTAATTTCGTTCCTTCCCGTGTGAAACTGGGAATCTCGCTTACTAATGATCGGACATAGCTAGACATTATTATACCCCCCGGTATACCCCTTACGTCCCTAAACGAAAATAACAAGCAACCTGGCGATCACCGCAAAAGCAGGCGCGGATCCAGGGAGGGGGCGGAGGGGCGCGCGCCTCCCGGTAATTCTGCAAATTCTTGCAAAATCAGCACATTTTGAGCTATTTTGGTCCAGTTACAGCCTTTCAGCCCCCCGGTAATTTTGACATTTTTCAAATCCTAGATCCGCCATTGAAGGTAGTGGTAGTGGTATTTGCGTGGTTAGATCAAGGAGCACATTCCCCGTAAACACAAGCTTAAGGCAGGGGTCTGCCTCGTAATTTTTTAAAAGTGGCAAAAAATTGCATTTAGGGATTTAAGGGATATGTGGCGGCAAAGTCAACATAAAAGGTAAAAGTAAATATAAATCTGAAAAACGCGATATTTAATTGTACATACCTATCTGAAGGAATAGAAATGCGATGAAAAAAGTGGCACTGACTCTGTATGCTAATCCATCCGTCACCCATGTCCACAAACGGTGCCCACATTGATATTATGAACTGTTTACGTGATTTTCGTTTATCCAGCTACCCCTGCTTTTTTAGAGAGGGCGCTAAGTAATTAGTGACACGCGACGCCAAACGATGACGGTCAACGATACGATACAGCAACTCAACCAACAAAAGGCAGTTATGAATCAAATCGATTTCAGCAATGCAGACAAAACTTACAAACTCATTTCGACGCTTTTATGTGGGTTGGTCATGGGTATTCCCATGACCCATATACGACCTCGTCCTCATCATACATAAAAAATCAGAAATAACCCTTATAGCGGAGTTGATTCTTCTTTTTAAATAAGAAAATATTGCTTTATAACATATGACCCACTCCTGATTACTATATAGTATTATATATATTATTTTGTATATTAATTAAATCGTGTAAAATTAAATCATATAAATTATGTGTGGAGAATTGGAAAATAGTTAATACAAAATTAGTGTTTGACCCAGTTATATGCGGACTAGAGTGTGGGAACATGTTAGAAGATGTTCGCAGTCAGAGAACAACAGGAGCACAGTGTCTTATCTTGTTCATTCTAAAAACTGCAGAGTTTCTTTGTTGACAAAGGAAACAAGATTCCACCATTATGTCAAGGATCAATAGACTTTCTATGATTTCTATGTCAAAACACATCAAAGGCAGGATGTGGAGATTTATCCAACAAGTTAAAACGGACAGAAAGGATTGCGACATTTCTAAGTTGTCTTTGCACGTTTTGTTGCATCATGGGAAAATTGTTGAGGACAAATTCTGTTGCAAGTCATTTTTCTTGGCCAGTTGATAAGGTAATTCACCAAGTGTAGACCTCTCAAATAGTCTAGGTGGAGAACTTGTGTAACATTTGAATTATAAAATCTTATGTTATACCTTTATAATTCGGTCAAGTTTACCAAATCGTCAGAGCTGCACAAAATTTGATGCCTTTGGAAAAAAGGTTAACATTAAAATACCAGCAGGATTTTTCCTACACTAGTGACGACTCTAGTAAGAGTTCACTCTAGCGCATTGAGTACCTGTATATGGACTAATATAACTTTGTTATACCAAGCTGCAGTTAACCTTCAAGTATTTCTCCAAGTCTACAAGTTTCTAAATTAATTGGCCGGTCTTGAGGAAAAGGACTTTTGCGATAACGCGTAACTACTGAACTGGGCCAGCAAGAGATTCGCTGTTGTCTGGCTGCTTCACTGATTCCTGCAAGTTCCTTGTCTGTGCATTGTTGCTCCAACATTGAGCAGGCCAAGAGATGTTTCATTGTCTGTGATGCTGTTCCACAATCACAGGTACGTAGTGTTCTGATCTGTTTCCAGGTAGCCCACTTCTGCAAGGAAACTTTAGATCGACGAAATGCTCAATCTGTTGAGACATCGTCATTCAGCCCATGAGGAGTAAGCTTCAGAAAGAAGATGCTCACCAGGTTCAATACCAATACATATTGCTTGGTTGATAGCAAGTATTTCTTTCCACAAGACGACTCTCTTAATTAGAGACTGTTTCAAGGGGTAGGACTTTGCTTAAAAACTCTTTTTTTCTGGATTTAAGGCGTATTAGCAGCTGGTCTCTGTCTGGACATAGGGTTCTTCATATAGATACTTGGCAGCTGTATACGCACTTACATGCTCACTACACAACATGTCTGGTGGAGCAATCCCTGATAGGATGTATATGCTGTCCTTTGGAACTGGGCAAAGAAATCTTGTGATAAGCCGGCAGGATGCATTTACGCTGGATCAATCTTCTTGGCATAGGTTGATCTTTCCCATACAGGTCAAGCGTACTCTGCACGAGCAGCGCAGGGCAAGTACCGTCAATCTTTATGGGCGAGCATCCTATCTTGTGCAAGTGAGTTTGTTCAAGATGTTAAAGCGTGATCATACTTTACTCTTGGTCTTATTGATGTGGGTCTCATAAGAGAGTGTGTGGTCCGAGGTAACTCCTAGGTAAACAGGATTATCACAGTGCTCCAGGGGTGTTCCAGAACAGGCTACTACATGACGTTTGGCTTCACGGTTGCGTAGATGGAAAGCACACACCTGTACCTTGGGAGGATTCGCACGTAGGTGGTTTTCTTAATAATAAGGAGTGAGTTCACCCAAAGCTTTGGAGAATCTTTCTCCGACAAATGTGAAGTCTGCAATTCCAAGATCGTCTGCATGGATAAAAGGACAGGTTCCAGTTCTCCTAGGTTGGTTCGTTGGTATAGATAGTGAACAGGAGAGGTGCGAGCGCGCTCCCTTGGGGTAATCCATAATTCTTGAGACTTCGCTATGTGTTCTTTTTTGCTCCTAGCTGAACAAAAACATCCTTTTTGCAAGCAATCCTTTAATGAGCTCAGTCAAGTGGATGTCCTTGCTGAATTCAAAAATTTTATGGAATAAGAATCTGTGATTAACAGTGTCAGAAGCTGCTGATAGATCAACGAACACGACTCCGGTTACCAAACCCTTCTCGAAACCATCCGCGATGTGTTGAGTTATGTTGAATACTTGGCTTGTTGTTGATTTGCCTGGCCGGAACCTGCTTGTTCTGATAGGTGGTGTTTGTCTATCACAGGTGCGATGCGGTTGAGCAGGAGACGTTCAAAGAGCTTGTAGGTATATGGCTTGTGAGTGATATTGGTCTATAGCTCTTGGGATTAGATGGATCTTTCCCAGGCTTTAGGAGTGACATAACATGTGCTTACCTCCATAACCTGTGGGAAATAAGGCAACAATAGTAGAGCTCAAGAAGCCACTCCTTTGCAACTGGGCCGAAGTTTTACAGCTGCTCAGTTGAGATGTTATCAAGGCCTACTGCCTTTGTTGAATTTCAGCAATTCCGGTTTCCAATTCGTCCATGTTGAAGGGGCGAATGAAACCAGGGTCGCCACTATACCTCTTACGGTGTAGTTTGATCTTCTTGGGCTTCTTGCTACAATTTCCATTTAAAAGCAGTTGGTGGGCAACTTGGTTTGGTGTAACATTTGGCTGCTGTGGAGGTTCTGTTGGATCTCCTCAAAGCTTTCAGATGGTAGACCATGCTTTCTTGATGTCATAGGTCAAATCGGTGGACTCAATTGTTGTGCCAGGTTGTGATCTTTTCCTGGGAGATACTCTACGACAATTCCTCGTCTTTAGCAGTTGTTTTAGCTGAGAAAGGATCAGCTTCAAATATGGTGGTATACTCTTGATATTCTTAGCACATTCCTTGGAAATGTTTGGTGTGTATTCCGTCCTACAGCCTCTGGGTATGAATATCCGGGCAGTCTTGTTCATTAGTTGGGCGAATTTGTTATAGCTATGAATTTTGGCGCAATCCTCTTCACTTTCTGATCCAGATCATCAGTAATTCTTTTCCAGTCTGCGTTCCTATATAGTTAAAGCGCCGCTTAAAAGGCACTTTGTTTGGTCTTACTGCAGCGTTGACTTGGATACCGATTGGTCGATGTTTAGTTAGTGGAACAGGATCCAGAACAATCTTGCTACACAGGTTAGAGATGTTTTTGCTAACAATACCTAAATCAGGGTTGTAACCTCTGTTCCAGCGGTCACTATAAAATGATGACGGCAGATTAGGGTCGTGGAGGAGACATAGATGTTCACTGTCTAACCATTCTTCGACAGCTTGTCCGTCTTTACTGGTTTCATTGTAGCCCCATTGGGTACTATGGCTGTTGAAATCGCCAATGAAGTTATGAGATTTGGTAGAATTCCCGAGATTGAATTGAGGGTGCTTGAAATCTACTAATGGATGTTTGTAGACTGATGGTAGAGCTCAATTTATGATGACAAAACGAGAATAAAACAAAAAAATATCAACGGCGACACACTTTAGGCATCTGATTTGGAGTATTCATACCAGTATCTACGTCCTGTGTAAATTTGATGAAATATCATTGCGGGAAAATATGATTTTTCATAAAAATCTAGTTTTACACGTCTTTCTATGGGAAATAGGCATATAGAGGGCGCTATAACATACAAATTATGACCTTTGTAGGCCTATATGGCAAGATTCCCGTAATGGATTTTTTCTGATTTTTGCGGTGGTAATAGCTCTTGCATATCCCTACTTATATCAGTTGTCAAAATTGTGTCACCATTGTTTAAAATTGCTCTAAAAATAAAAGAGACAATTTGCATGGGGTCAAACAGCTGTGTGAGGACTTCGATGTTGTTATCAGCAGATAAGACATTGAAGTTGCTTCTACATTGTGACTGTTTTCACATGCATCCCTTAATTCCCTAGAGGAAAATTACTACCAACCTGACTATCACCACAAAAAAGGGAGGTAGCGTTATTTATATTGCTACATCTAGGAACAATATCCCACTAAACAGAAGGCAGGGGTCCGCTCCGTTGCACTCCGGGATTTAAGAGATATTGCACTTCCATACTGTCGATGAGATCTCTCGATGGCAAGACTTCATTACTGGTATGGTTTGGCGGTGGTTTCGCTTCCTCGGTAGGTTTCCCGCAGACTTAGGACATCGCATTGGAGATTGTTTACACATATTAGCAAATGCTGGTTTTTTATCAGTAGAAAACCCTCCACATGTCCATGATTTATTATATTAGGATGCGCTGGCCCTCTAGTCCAGATATTGGAAAAAGTGTACTTTTCTTCATTTTGGAGTCAAAAAAAACCTAATTTTTTGGATTTTTTTTCCTGTTTAATGTCTTTAGGGGCTTTTTGGAATACGCCGTGTAAGACATCTTCAATTTTGGGTGCCCCCGTAACAAATCAGTTTCGCTTTGACGTGTTAATGGCTAAAAATGGAATTTCTTGGCCACCGTTGGTGCGTCGAAATTTGGTACGGTCAAATTTATTGTTTTTGGTACAGTGGTACTTCTCTTGGTAATCATTATCCCGTTCCTTATACATATTTTGGTCAATAACTATGTAATATTTGCAATTAAACTGTTTGGGGTAGTGTATTTGGATTATATTGTAAAGGCAACCGAGGATAAAATGAGTGAATTTTTTTTAAATATGTTACAAGAAAAGACTGAGTTAGAAGGGCGGCACACCACCAAATAATCCTCCCATTGAAATACCGTTAATGGCATATTAATAGAGGTTCAAGTTCCCTTGTGCGTTGTCATTGGTTCTGTCTGGCGGGATGCGGGCGTAAGTTTTTTGCCGAAGCGAAAGGAATTGGGCAGAGAGTTATAGTTACATTCATTGGCGTCAGCCAGGTGGGTGCAAAGGGGGGCAGAGTGCCCCCGGTCTTCCCCTCTTTTTGCGATGGCCCTCGTGCCCTCCCCCCCTGCCTCTTTCTTGTTCACAGTCCGCCCATTTTTCGGCTTCGTTTGCCCTGTCGACCTGAGGATAGTGCGGGCCCGTTATGCTTGTGAGTCGGAATTTGTTGCCCCCCGGGAAATTGTGCCCCCTTTATAAACCACAGGCCTGGCTACGCACCTGGTTCTGTGTCAATCCGTACACAACAGAGTCCGGCAAACACAGCACAGTTCAGAAGCCACATTTCCCGTGGCAAAAATACTCCAGCGTCTCACCAGACATCATGATACTGTGAAAAAAAGAAACGGCCAAGAAACATCAGTAGTACGCTAAAAATGAGCTCGGTATCACCTGGAAAGAAAGTTTATTCTCATTGGTTTTTTCTAGATCAGAATTTTGTGGGAATAAGAATATGTTAGGTAAAAAGTCCGAATCCTGAGCGCTCCTCAATATAGGGGTGGGGGGCGGTTTGGGGGGTGTTTGGTGGGTGGGGGGGGTGGGTTAGTTCCCGGGGGTCAAAAAAATTAAGAAAATCATATATTGTGTGTACATTTAAATAAATAACTATAGTCCTTACCGTGTAATGATTCCCATTGAACTATATCCGGACTCTCCTGTCCTTGCTGTCTTCCTGCTCCGCGGTCCCTCCGAGTAGTTGTAGGGGGTCCCTCCCTGCCCCCCTTCTTCATCCATCCCGTGACCATTCCCTCTCCCTCTCACCCCCTCCCCCCCTTCCCGTACGTCCTTTGTTCCCTCCACCCAGTATTCATGTATATACAGGTCTGTGGAGGTCTGGTGAGGTGGCCAAATGCAGTATTTTGGGGTGGCAACCATGGGGGGGGTGCACTTCAATATGCAACTTATCTGGCAGGGGCCCCCAGACCTTTTAATGGGGTGTGTTGAGTCTGTGTTGCCGCAAAATCATGGGCCATTAATTTCAGAATTTTCAAATTTTCCGGCTCGCTGCGCTCGCCAGTTGACCCAATTTTTTTCACTCGGTTCGAAATTCTGAGAGCGGGGGGGGGGGGGGGGGTGTGTCCAACCGCAACGCAATCAAGATACGAAACAAAACCACAACAACAGATGTAGAAGTTCACCCGATAATCCGGCCACAATCAATTGCGCCGACATTAATACCCATTTCGCCGACAATCACATTTGCCGACAAATTTGTAAATAGGGGGGTGTCACACCCCCCCCCCCCACAGCCCCCCCTCTGGGTATCTGCCCTGCTTATATGTGCTATACCAGAATTGTGACGAAATAGTTTCGTGGTGGGAAGGAAAGGTTTCTTTCAATGTGTTTTTCTAGATCAGAATTTTTTTGATGGATGAACTAATTGTTAGGGGGTAAAAATACGCGCGTTATCCTGAACGCACCCCCAAATGGGGGTTATTTCCGGGGGGGGGCAAACAATACTATTGGTCCATATGAATACAAATAAATATACTGACCGTATAGTGACCATAGCATATTTACATATTCCGCGTATTTAGTATTAATAGTGAACTTGATGTAGTAATTATACAAGGGCAAGAGTTTGTAGGGTGGCAAGAGGTAAAATACAGTATTTTTGGGTGGACAACCCATGGGAAGGGGGGGGGGGCACGTGAATATAAATTTCTTACAGGTGGTACGAAAATCGTTAACGGGTGTGGGATTTTTCATCGATAAATGTGGTCAATTGCCCGTCTTTTTTTCCTGTTGTCTACTTTTGCGCGCCCCTGGTCATTTTGTTGTAGATTGACGCATTGGGGTTATTGGTGTCAGTTTGATGGTTCCCAAACTGGGGTTCCAAGGAGAGGCATTCGATCTTTACGACGCTAAATTGCCATGTTTATCTGTTAAAGGTTTGACCTTATTTTGAGAAAGCGTTGTATCCTAAATGGTTTGTAAAGGGACACCCCTAAACCTTTACCTCCTGACCATACCCTATATATCTCTGCGCGAATGTAATAAATTAATTTTGATTATCCCTTATGTAATAATACTTTTGTCCATGATTTAAAATGACACTTAAAAAAACCAACAGTAGTTAGTGTGTTCTTTTAAGTATTTTCCGAGGTATTTTTCACTATGGGTTTGCATTTTTATCCCCCCAGCTTTATATTCACTGTCATATCATAACTACCAGCATTTAATACTTAAGGACCATAATTACATGAAAAAAAAAATTGACATAATGAAGATGACCCTTACTGAAATCATTTCCAAGAGTTTGCAACAATTTTGGATGTTTACATTCTGTAAAACAGTCAAACGGCAAAGTTCCGGGGGAGGTGGGTGGCAGTAAGATAAACTAGATTTCGTAGGTTACTACCGGTTTGATCTTATTTTCATGCATATGTATTATGATAGTTGATTTCTAATTCCCCACCACCCCCCCCCGAACGTTTTTTTATCACATAAGCGTGGGGTGTGGGCAAAACAACAAATAACTCGACAATTTTCAATTGTTTAGTTAAATGTAATAGTTTGCAACCAAATTTGTAATGATAAATGAGGTGGACCATGCAGTATAATGCTATCCCCATTCACTTCAATCTACAACCCATGACGCCCCTTTGTTTTTCAAATCTCAACATAAGCTTCAATGACCTTCTTCGTACCATCTGGTAGCACATATAAGTCGCCTATTGAAGTGCACCCCCATGGATGCAATCCCAAATACTGCGTTTTAAGCAATGTTTCAGTGTATTTCTTAATAAGGGTGTCATTTAGTGACCCGTCCCACTTTTGTCCCGTATCATTACACATCAGTACCTTATAAGTTCAATATACCTTGTTTGTCTCAAGGTACCAGTAAATATAGTATTTGTTTTTCTTTATTTTTTGACCCCCGGGAATAACCCACCAACAGGGGATGCGTTCAGATTCTGGCTTTTTACCAACATATTCCTTATCTCGCTCATAAAATCTGATCTAGAAAAACCATGAGATAACTTTCCTCCAGTTGATACCTACTCATTTGTAGCTTAACAATTTAGTGTATAAATATCGAATGCTCGCCTTGAACCCCATTCTTGACATCACACTGACACCCAATAACCTCCCCCATCGCCTTCATCTAGCAACCAATGACCCCTTTTCCTCACCATACACCATAAAACCTTCAATAACCACTTTTATCTATGAAAAATCCAACACCATGAAAGCTATTTTCATACCATGCATAAAAGACAATCTATAATTCAAGTGCCCCCCCCCTTCCACGGGTTGGCCAACACCACAAAATACTGTATTTTACCCTTTGTCACCTCACCAGACCTCCACAGATGAACTATACTATCATTGAAAGACTTGGGGAGATTTAGTACCCCTACAAACTTACTTGACCTTGTACATATACTTAAATAACCGAATATGCATAAATTATTGTGGTCAATAGACAGGTCCAGATATTTGTCTCATTTGCCCCCCCCCCGGAAATAACACCATTTGGGGGGGGGTGCGTTCAGAAATCAGGCTTTTCACCTAACATTATTTTATTCTTCATAAAATTTGATCTAACAAACCACAGAGATAAACTTTCCTTACCACACTGAAATCTATTTTCGTACCATCTGGTATAGAAGATTCGCATATTAAGCACCCCCCCCACCAGGTTTGCCACCCCCAACCCAAAATACTGCATTGCCACCTCAACAGACCTCCACCCAGACCTTCTACTAACATGAAAAACTACTGTTCGGGATTGAACAAATTACGTACTTTCTTATGGTGGTATTTTTGTATATTTTAAGCAATTTTAACCGTATTTCTTAATAAGGGGGTATTTTATTGACACCACTAAATTATTTACTCGTTTCTCATACTACATCAATACATTATACTTAAATACCTGAATTAGCTTAATTCTAAAGTCATTACACAGTCAGGATATTTTATTTGTTCTCTATGTACCATAATATATGATTTCTTAATTTTTTTGGACACCCCCGGAAATAACCCCCCTATATTGAGGATTGCGTTCAGGATTCGGGCTTTTTACTACAACATATTCCCTTTTATTCCTCATCAAATTCTGATCTAGAAAAAACACATGAGATAAACTTCCTTTCCAGGTTGATACCTAAGCTCATTTTAGACTGGACTAAAGTATGCATCAAAGGTACGCCCGCGATTTCGTCGCCTAAAGTAAAGGGAAGAAGGAAATGTGGGGCGGACAGTCATTTTATGTTTTTCAGTCCTCCGTCCGCGTCGATCGAGAGCAAAGAGACGATTATTGAGCGCCCCTAACCAATAACACTCGTGCAACGGTCGTTTTACAGGAAAAAAAACTACCATTTCATTTGCGGGTTACCAAATACTCTAACTTTTTGATATAAATATTAGTAATATACAAAATTACTACCAAATTTGATATCGAAAAATATAAACATTTCCTATTAATACTAATTTTCGATATCGAACATTACTAGTATGAATATTATCCATATCCGACGCGCCCGTCGTCTGACTAGACATGGGGTATATTTATGGCAATCATGTTACACGGGCCGGCAATCCTATAAGTGAGACAGAGAGTCCGTAGGCGGTCCGGTAAGTACGTAATCCTGTTTATTTATAAAATTGAAAAAAAAAAAGGTTGGGCGTCGTAAATTGGCAAAGCAGTGTTGGCAAAGTCTCAAGAATGGAATAATACAGAAAGGCATTGTGGGAAAACTTGTATTCGACCCGAAGAGACTGCGTGAACTCGGGGTGACAACTTTACGTGTCTGCGAGCACCGATCAAGTACCCGACAAAAACCATGCATTTCTCGCTAGGTTATATACGTTCATAGATGCAAAAACCTCAATAGAACCCCTTCGTTTTCCGGCAGATATTGAGAGTAGTTCATTAAACATTCGCTATATGACGGATTGATAACGTTAAATCTCTCGCGCAGTAACATTTAGATAACATCTTTCCCAGTCTGTGACAAGACTACCCTGGGAAATACTTATCGGCCGCCCCGTCGAGGAGTCCGATTCACCGCTGTTGTTTAACTGGTATGTCGGACAACGAAATTTGGTCGAACGGGCAGCAGGCAAAAGTGTTGACACTCGACGTGGGTTGAGTTGCACGAGCATCGATCACTTACTTAGCCTAAATTACTTGCAGCCAAAATATTTCCGTACACCCGTGCAGTTCCCAGTTTCCGTAACACAATACCATATCAGGGGGGCCTATCTCTGTGAAATAATAACAAAAAACTGATCTACTAAAAAAAATGCAAGTAATTAAATTCGGATTTATTTGCTGATTAGATTTGCTTTTTGGGAAAGATTAAATTCAATTTTGTCATGACATGTCTTAAAGGTTCTTGTCCCCGATTTATGTCTATGTTATTCTCTAACTAATGAGAGGCCTGGCACTTGCACAATACACCCCATTAAAGAGGTACAAGCATAATGAATATGCAAAGCCCTATCCTATTCAATACTCTGCTATATGGTGGTTAACCATTAAAACGGTGTTTTTTTTTTTTTTTTTTTTAATTTGGGAATGAAAATACAGTTGAGGGATCAAATTCAGGCGGGACATTGAACTTTAAAAAAATGTGTCTTTCATCTGATATCAAAAACAGATAAAAACGCCGATACTACTTGGGTAAATCAAGGGGTCCAAAGAGATTGGAAAACACGCACTTAAACAGTGTAAAGTCTACGGGACCCAAGGACAACAACTCGGTGATTAGTGAATAACTGCTCACTCGGGAATCTACGCCAAGGAGGGCGAAGCCCGAGGTGAGCGAAGTTCTAATTGAAAATACTGTGAGTTTTAAATTTTATTCACTATTTTGTAAGCTCTATATGCTTGAACTCGTATGTACATTTTATTTATAGCTCAAAAACCAAATTATTTCTCTATCTCCTGTTGGTGAAAGAAAATCTCCCTTGTCAACCGAGACACTAGAAATGTACGAAGACTGAGTTTAGTTATGTATTTGTACAATGTAGTGCTTGATGTGCGTAGTGGATAGCATCTGTGTAAAGAGACTAATTATACTGTTTCGCACTGCAAGCGGCGAATTTAGGGCACCGACGAGGAGAATTTATTCTTGGATTTGACATGAAAGAGGTATAAAAAGCATGATGGGTGAGACTCGGGATAATCTTAGGTATTTATAGAATCCAGTTTCGATGGTCAAATGCAAAGAGGGTCTGTATAGATAAGAGGCAAACGTTCGTAATCTTTAAGAAATTCACCGTCTCGCATGTTTTGCCGACCACAAAGAAAACATAGATTCCAACAATAGACAAGCATGGCTGCCGCCTCCCGCTTCTTCCACAGACGTGGGGTGCCGCTGTGCATATACACTAAGCGGAATCGGTAGTGAACTCAAATATAAATGTTGTGTTAGAGGTGGCCAGGTGTAAAAAAATAGTGTACCTGGATCATTGTGCTCAATACTCTTTTTTTCTCATAATGCAATGCGCGCTTATGTGAAAAGATGTATTCACATTGAGGCGGTTTTAATTTAAATCATGACGACTGATGTGTCATTCATTCGTTGGTGGCCGATTGGTAGGACAAAATTTAACCACTCCAATGCACCCACACTCCAACAACTGACATTTTGGCTTGATTGTTTGTATCGAATTTGACATTATGTGTGTATACAAGCACCAAACTGATAATTATTCCGTCCGTGCATATTCAAAATGTCCTCGCCCTCACGGACGACTGGTTTTGAATGCGTTTTCACCCCCTTGTCCAATGCTTCAAATATAAGGGGAATGGGGGGAACAGGGACTCGGGGGGTCGTGCGGGTTGGTTTTTTCACCCCACAGCCTATGGCTACAGTACGGTAAAGGGAATACAAATATCAACAGACCTATGCGCTGCGCGCTCGAGGTCTGGTTCTAAACGGAATACTCGGTGATGGTCCAATATTGGGCCACGTAAAAGACGGTGTGATGGATCCTGCACCTCGATGACGTAAATGACTGTTAGCGGGAACGCAGTTTGAAATGTACCTTGATGCCTGATGTTTAAAAATAGTTAGGGTCGTGAATGGTGGTCAGTGTGATGACATGCGGCCCAAGTATTACATCGTATATATGTGGAGGTTGCGATGATGACAGCTCGTGTGTGCTACCATTCCTTGATATTTTCGCATCAACGGTCACCGTCGGAACGAGATGATGGGAGGTTCCTTGAAATATCTTGTGTGCGCGATATTCACGGAGAATGCTCAGTTCGCGTAGAATAACCTTCTTTTAATATGGGAAGAAGACGGCGGAGTGATATGTCAGATATCGTCCAAAGGCGTTGGTTTCCGGTGCTCTTGTTACGGAGTTGCAAGCTGTCTTCAATTTCTTGGCCTTCTTTAAAGAGCTCTGGAAGTGACAGATCTGGGACTGACGTCTCTCCGACAATGGCCCAATATGCATGCCACCTGTTTGCCGATGCCAAGATACCGACCGGAAAAACCAAGATTGCCGTTGGACCACCCACCAATAACGGGTGAAGCCCCCACTAATGCCGATGCCAAGATTACCATGGAAACCATTGTTGGGCCAACAAATTGAACAACGCAACTTTAAACACCTCTTTTTTGAACAGCATAGTTTACAACAAAAGAGTAACAGCCAAATAAAGTTAGTAAACGTAAAGAGAGCGTACATTGTTTTCTACCTTGACGGATTTGGCGAAACAAGGTGCAGTAATAATTTTGGAGTCTATCTGTCATGGGCCCAAACAACACAAAGGGTCGACACCTCCTGGAAGGAACTTATTGTGTGGTGTATGGACGCCCGAGGTCGTAGTCTTTCTCCACATCAACGCAATTCATTATTAACTTCCATCCCCTGTCAATCTGGAGCTGTAGGGCAGACAAATCTTTTGACGCTGCAATTATGTCATCATCGTCATTGTAATCATTGTTCCACATCCTCCAATGACTGTAGCTTACTCATTACAAAGCGGAATATACAACTGGCGCCATGACCAACACTGAAAGCCTCTCTACACATCTGGAACCGTATAGCGTCGTAGAGGCAATCAGAAAAAAAAACACCCTGAGAACTGACTCATCTCTACAATAGCCTTGTTCGCCAGCTGATGGCACAACCTATCGCAATCCATTCTACCATTGCCCTAAGATAAGCCAACCAACTACTCCTGAATGTCAATGACTGGATATTCTGATTGTGAGACAACAAAACAAATAGTGTTCCCCCAGAAACCACCATCTTATTCTACTACCAAACAAGACAGTGAATTAGCATAGAACTAGCCAATGCCCAGCAAGAAGAAGTGCAATACGCAAGAATCTAGTGGCTGACTGGTTGAAAAAAAGGTGGACCCATACTTACTTTCCATACATCAGTCAACAGTAGGAAGGCTAATAACCGATACAGCTGCCAAAATTGTCACTCATAGCGGAGCTATGAATTTCCATCTGGCTCACGAAGGCTCAAAATCATTCAGACAGATGTAGCTACAAGCAACTCCAACAATATGCTTATGCAGGGAAGTGGGAAAAGTTGAGCGCTCACAAACCGGTTGAATAACCC
>JAMKCH010003981.1:0-95992 GCA_023653785.1 Ophioderma brevispina
CATTTGGTGTACAGTTTTTGCTTGTCCTTATTTACATATAAATAAGCCTATTTCTCGTTGTTTGTCGCTTGTAAGCCTGCATGGACCAACTGGCGTGTGGACAGCACAATTGTAGAGCTAATTGGTACAACTAGATAAACTAGTTAAAAATTAGTTAAAACGGCCAAATTAACCCAAACTAGTAAAATTAGACAATATTACGCCCTCCGCGGTAGATTGCCATTATGATAAGAGGGCTTATTATATTCGACGAAACGAAACGGGATCAGTGCACCCATTGGATTACACGCTTTATTCCGTTATACATTTTATACTATGACGGAATAAAGCGTGTAACCCAATGGGTGCACTGTGCCTGTTTCGTTTCGTCGAATATAATAAGCCTGTTAAGAGGTATATCCATGTAATGTCCTGTAGTCTTGCAACATGCATGGCAGCCCATGGCAGTCCACTTGATTCTCTGTTCCTCTAAAAATTTGACGTCCTATGAACTTTGTGATTTACCTTGTTTTGTAATGTCGGATGTAACACCTTCTTTTCTTGAGTTGTGATGAGCTTCTGTTCTAGTTCCTTTGTCAGTGACCATGTTTCTGATCCATAGGCCATTGATAGGCCATGAATGACTGACCTCTACACATGGCTAGCGGGCTGCCGCACAGTGAATGGTCGCCGAGTGTCAAAAGAGGAAGTTGTTTTTCTTACCTTGGTAATATGGCGGGATATAATGCATACACCAGCTGGTGCACATATTCCACACAGATTGTTCTATTGTTATACAAAATTCCTTTAACTTTGACAAGGTGTATGCATTGTTTCCCGCCATATCACCAAGGTAGAAAAGCAACTTCCTGTTGTGACACTCGGCGATTCAGACCCGCTACCCATGTGTAGAGGTCAGTGGTTAGAATGTGTTTGTTTCTTCCAAAGTTCATCCAGCTTGTATTCTCAGACTGATTTTTTTTTCGGTCTTCTATTTGATGTTTTCTTCGGTAGTATAGTTTGTCATATACCAATGAAGCTTAGCAAGATAAGGAGATAATATGCATCACGTCTTTTCGCTCCGCATATCAGACGTGCTGCTTTATTCTGAATGCACTGAAGTTTGTTGGAATGCACTGAAGTTTGTTGAAATGCGCATTGACCAGAAAGTGAAATTTCCGTAGTCGAGACGGGACAAAACGATGGCAAGCACAATGTAATTGTTAAGTGTCTTCACCCAAATACTTCCTAATGCGAGCAATATTTCTAGTTGGTAATTGAGCCTACGATATTTCCCTTCCCCTAGCTGGCTAGTCATTGATCCATCCGGGTCAATGAAAACACCCAAGTTCGGAACTGAGTTTACAGTGTAATGACAACTTGGAGTGTGATATAAGGATAAGATCTTAAATTGTGAGGTGAAAAAACCTGTTTTCTCCATGTTTAACACTTAAGTGGATTGGTCATTTCATATATACGCAAAAAGATACCTTTGACAACACATCAGCATTCTGCAACGACGCTCTGAAAGCCAGCGGATACAACGAGGAACTCACATACACGGAACTGCGTAGCAGGACGATCTGCAAACGTAAACTTGACATCACCTGGTTCAAACTCGACTTTCAGGAAGAATGTTTCCACTAACATCTGACGATCGTTCTTCAAGCTCATCGACAAAGATTTCCCAGCCGGATCCAAACTCAAGAGGATATTCAACTAGAAAAACCATCAAGATCAGCTACAGCTGCATGCCCCGTCGCCAGCATCAAAACCACTGACCTCTATAATGGATAGCGGGTCTGAGTCGCCGATTGAAAACAACAGGAAGTTGCTTTTCGCCTTAGCAATATGGCGGGAAACAATGCATAACCTGCTGGTGCACATATTCCACACAGATTGTTCTATTGTTATACAAAATTCCTTTAACTTTGACAATAAAGTGAAGCCACATTGTGCCGGGCAAATGCAACTTCCTGTGTTTTCAATCGGCGACTATTCAACGGTGCGCCAGCCCGCTACCCATGTGTAGAGGTCAGTGATCAAAACCCACAAAAAGAAGATCGCCGCAAAGGAGAATCAACATATATACACAACAGGGATTCAACTGCAGCAACAAGGACCTGTGCCCACTAAAAGGAAAGTGTTTGAAGCCTAACATCATCTACAGCGCCGAAGTCAAGGTAGCCAACGAGTACTCCACCAAATTTTACATCGACTGATGGAACCACATTTCAAGACTAGATTCAACAAACACAAGACATCCTTCAGAAATGAAAAGCATCAGAACAGCACAGAACTCCCCAAGTACGTGGGCAGCTTACTTAAGAAGAACAACCAACCTTACGAGATCACGTGGTCAATCGTATGCAACGGCCGCGATCGTACACCAGCGGAACCAAAAATGCGACCTCTGCCTCGCTGAAAATCATCAACGCCGACAAACGCAGATTACTCAACAAGCGACCCGAACTAACCTCCAAAGTGCCGCCACGAGAACAAATTCTACTTAGCAAACCACTCCAGCATCACCTAGGAAACTACGACCACCATATCTCTCCACCGTCCGCAATTATCATCGTCCATCTCATGCAGCCTCTACGAGCATCATCTTTTTTCTACAACGTCCGCAACACCGCTACATATTCTCGGCATTCACTGAATAGCAGCCAGCACTGTGTTGTGTGCTACATCCACAGAGCGTTAGCCCAGAACCCCGTTAGGTACAGGTTCTATCCACGAAGCGTTAGTTTTCTAACGTCCCGGAGACAAATTATATCCATACCCCGTAAGATTACACTTGGCCGGTTATTGGCATAATTTGTTACGCTAACCTTTTGCACCAGCTGGTTTTAGGCGTATGGCGTATATTACGCTGTTTCTTAGCTAGTTTTACGCAGGATCTATGGCGCAGAAATGTAGAAAGCGACCGGATAAATGAATCGTGAATATTCATTTGTATGCACACAAGCTCGATTTAGCAGTTCACCCGCAAGGGCGCACACCAGTAAATAACTGCCCCATTGAAATACACGGAAATATACCTGTTTTGAAAGCGAGGATTTTGAACTCAAGCGGCAATATTTGGAATACAAGTTATAATCAATGGATTGCAAATCGATGAAACTTTAAGATTTCATAAGTTGGTCCTTAAAAACTATTACATGGTAGAAAATAACAAAAATTGTGCCTTTTTTCATTCACAGAGTATTACATTTATCAATACATTCTAGACCATTAAAAGTACACATTTTTGGAATACTTATATTACAATGATGCCAAAGCAGCTAAGTACAAACTTTATGATACAGCCTGTCTCAAAAAAAATGGTACAATCAAAAACCGATTTTTTTCAATATTATATCTTAACATAAGTAAGTAGTTTTGTATATCAAATTCAAGAGAAAAGACCAGGCTTTCCAGGAATTTTTGTTTCATCTCAATTGCTTATTTTAAATGAGAGATAACTCCAGTTTACTGCCGAATACAAAAATCGAGTTTGTGCCACTTTCTGGTTGAGTGAAAACGGTGAACGAATTATTAACATAAGTTATTCGCACATGAACAGATATGAAATTCTTTAAAAAGGGATTAACTTCATACAGAAACTCTAAAAGATTCGAAAAACAGTTGAATGGTGGAAGTATGATCAGTAAGTTCTGTATGTTCTGGCTTTAAGATAAAGTGAATAACAGTCGCCTACTGTTGTCCTGGAGGACAGAGTTTTTGTGGTCTTGAAGTATCATAAACGCAAATTCCTACCAAACATTTGATACTTTGCTTCCAAATTCAAATTTTATTGACTTCAACAATTAGTAAACGCACAAAGATGGTGCAATATTTTAAACCATTTCTTTGGATTTGGAGTGTTTATTTTGGTTGCAATTACATTCCTTCTGGCATGATTTTAACAGATACCAATCTTGTAATCAATTCAAAGCTCCATTCATTGACGTGCATAAATATTTGTATTGTGTGTTATTTATGAAAAGAAGATTTTTATAATTAACTGATTATGTTGACTATTAAAAAATTGTGTCGATAAGACTAGACTTCCTTTGTTTACTAAATTTAATCTGTGTTTTGTTTCTTTTGTCAAGTTGGAATCTTTTGTGAGCTTCAAAGACAGCATGGCATAGTGGCGAAACAACTCGCCAATGCATAAAAGTGGCACAAAATCGATTTTGGTATATCGCACTAAATTGATTATATCTCGGGATTGACTAAAAGCAAAATGAGATGAAAACAACCACCATTGGAAAGCCTGGTCTTTGTTCTTTATATTTTGTCAAGTAAGAAATGACGTATTGTGAAAAATTTATATTTAAACAATTTTTTTTCTGATCTGGCCATTTTTTTTGACAGGCTGCTACAGGGTGGGTAAGATATATACAGGGCACGATGAAAAACAAAAAGTTAACACTTTTCTTGAGCCTGAAAAAAAGCTATAGGTTAATTCTCCATTCACACCGAACAGCATGTTGGATTCGATTTCCCAACCCATCCAGCAGCAAAGTTTATTTTGTGATTAAAATGCAAACGTCCGACACGCCTGTTCCAAATTTCTTTCGCTTATATGCTTACGTATATATACGAACAGGTTATATTCCGAGTTGGTACGACACCAGTTTCTCTCGTCTATGTGTTGCTATCGGCATTATGTGTAGTTGCAAGAATAACAGTATTAGAGTGGGAGCACGGACCTAGGTCAAAACATCAACCTGTCATGTCCCACTACATCTAAGCTTTGCCACCTTTGGTAGTTAGGTGGATCCTCTATATCAGTGCAACGTATAGTTAGTGGTAGAAGGGGTTTGTTGGGCACCCCCTGAATAATTCTAATCAAGTCCTATATCAGAAAAAAGCCGTAGAAACGCAATTAGCGATGTTAAAAAATCAACAAGTGTTCCCACGTACCATTTTTACTGCAAATTTATGCAAATTTGTATCGCCATTACAGAAAAATACAATTTTCGATATATCTCAGCACCATACTGTGATAAATGAACAAATGAGGTGACCGGACCTATGGGTTCGAGGTCAAAGAATCAAGATGGAACCAATTACCAGATGTCCCCATGGATGACCGCGTAATATGCAAAGTAGGTCGCCATTAGCCTAAAAATACAATTTTCGGATATATCTCAACCAA
Source organism: Ophioderma brevispina (assembly GCA_023653785.1). Lineage (NCBI taxonomy): Eukaryota > Metazoa > Echinodermata > Ophiuroidea > Amphilepidida > Ophiodermatidae > Ophioderma > Ophioderma brevispina. Next base: position 5,132 of record JAMKCH010003981.1, read on the forward strand.
TATTTGATAATGAACAAATAAGTCGACGGACCTATGTTTTGATGGTCAAAGATCAAGATGGAACCATTTGAAAATTACCATAGTCCCATGATGACGTCCGTCGTCGCGTTCGTTAAGAGCAAATAGGGTCGCCATTAGCTAAAAATACAACTTTCGATATATATATTTCGCAGCCAATACTGTGATAAATGACCAAATGAGGTTACCGGGCCTATGTTTCGAGGGAAGATCAAGATGGAACCCATTTTGAAAAATTACCAGATGTCCCCCTGATGACGAATATGCAAATTAGGGTCGCCACATTCGCTAAATACAATGTTCGATATATCTTCAACCAATACGGTTGCTAAAGAAACAATATTTAAGATGTCTGAAACACTATATTGAGTGGTCAAAGAACAAGGTGGAAACCATTTTGAAGATTACCAGTCTTTCCATGATGACATAATATGCAATTTAGGGTCGCCATTAGCTAAAAATCCATTATTTGGGTATTCTTGGCAAATATTCCACATACCTAGACAGTGACATGTTTTAATCAAGCCAAAAAGAAAACTTCCGGAAAATGTGAAGAAAAGGATTTCGGTCTTCGACGCAATCCGTCCTGGGCTATCCATATTGTAGCATAAAAATCAAGGAGGCAAATAGACCGACTATGTTCGTATGCCAGCCGCAACCAGAAAGCATTTGTTACAGTCTGTAGGAACATTGGATCTCATATCTTCAAACAGAGTGAGATCTTGCTGTTATTTTTGTTACCCTTGCTTGTGTGTGTGTGTGTGTGACTGTGTCTGTTGTGTGTGTGTGTGTGCTCTGTAAGGTATGGGTGTGTGGATATGAACACCGAGCAAAACCATCGCTCTGCGAACCTGCTGAAACGCCTCCAGAAAGACCCAATGACCGACCATATCGCCTTTACAAAGGTAGATCACAACAAAAGTAGGCAGTTGCATTTTGGAATAACTGTTCTGAAGCTACACTCCTGGAAAAATTGACAGTGTCAAGGTGTGTCTGCGATATTTGCAGGCTTTCAATGGAGTCCATAGACCCTCAGTTTGATTTCCTGGGTGGGAGTCCAGTAGTTGCAGAGATGGCAAGGGCTCCTAATGCCGGCCACGGGCACTTGCCTGCTGCCAAGAAACCTTGATAAAAAGCCATACAAATATTATTGCATATGGTAGTATATATGATCGTGGTCATTCTCAAAAAATGGTTGTGAATGATGAGCCATCAGAAACTTGGGCAATGCGAAGTGAAATGGTGGGGGAATTTCTGGTTTGTGACTTTCAAGCTATAAGCTGACCCTGCAACTCATCTACCCCCGGCAGAATAATTGTCTTATGGCTGACCTTCCGTTTGCATTTCCTGTATCATGATCCCTGCAGCACAGTTGACAATGTTGCTGCCACTGGCGATATTAGTATAGAGTTTATTCAGTTATCCATTTCCAAGTTGGAATAAGATGTTGTCTTCTGACATTTAATTTGAGTTTATGTTGCGGCCTATGTTGATTCTTTAACCAGGGGTCTGACAGGGTAGTTTTTAACTCAAACAAAAATCATGAAGTAAGAGTGGCCAAACCGGTTGCAGAGAGAATCAGGGAGATGCTTGTTTTTGGAACATATTATATCTGAGACTGATTTCCATTGTCCTATGGCACTGCACGATTCACAGGTCTTGCCAGTAGATGTTTTTTAAACTTTGCGCACTATCCTAAGTATCTTTACAAGCTATTACTTCGACTGTGTTAGAGGCCAAGACGGTCTATGGACTACCTGGAAAGTATGCTGAATATTACGAAGGAGAGCTACATCTTGACACTCGATAAGTTGAACCAGACCCATTTCCTGGACCCTTTCTCCCTTTGTTATTCCAAGAGGAGTAGACTTGAGGGGGCTTCGTGGGACGCTTTAATCTTCTACGTTGTCACGGAAAATAAATTTCTGGTGGGAAGATGGTCAACCGGAAGATAAAGATACGAAGGGGGGCGATGCCTCTGTGAAGTCGATACTTTCCGTTGTGTATCATCTCCCAACAGGATGACGATATCCAAACCCGCTCAAGGATCCTAGTTTTTTGCTGATCACAGGTTAGATATCTATCAGGTTAGACTGATAGCATGCGATATGGGGACGTATATATTGCCGAGAGATGTCATTCCATATGAAGCTGCTCCAATCTTTATCTGCAGTTCCTTTAAAAGTGGACTGAGGGTTTTTGTGAAAAACTATATATTATGAGGCTTAATGCTTTGAAAAGTATTTTACAGATTTTAAGTCTAATGTTGATTAATCTTGTTGTGGATTGATTTTTAGAAAACAGTCTTTGGCCAGAATTTTTTCTCCTTCCTTCCTTGTAATATACTGGGGGTTTAAAAAATAGCCATGATACAATGGATATCACACTTGCCATGGTGCAGAGAGTCATGAGACGGTAGCGTTCGGTTCTTCGCGTGTGTTGGCTTTTCGGCATATAACAACAACCAGTAATCTTAGCACACTCCCATTAGTCCTTTGTATCATCCATACCTTGGAATTAAGCGAAAGGTTACAAGTATAAGTATAGAAGTCTAAAATTTACTGTCACTGCAACGTTTCCTTTAATTACCCACAAAAAACGAGACGACTATCGGACATTGAGGCCCTTAAATTTGCATAGTTCTTAGTATTTGGCAGGTGAACATATCTAATGACAATAACATAATTCCCCATGAGTGCGCTTTTCCAATTATCTGACCCTAAGAAATAGGTCTCGTCATCTTATGTGGGCAGGTATGTTGGAATATTGGGCCACGTATGCCCAAATATGGACTTTTGGCTAATGGCGACCTAAATTTGCATATAATGTCATCACTGGGACATCTGGTAATTTTCAAAATGGTGCCATCTTGATCGTTGCCCCTCAAAACAGAGGTCCAGTCACACCTTATTTTTTCATGTATCAAAAACGTAGAGGTGAGTATATCGAAATTGTATTGAGCTAATGGCGACCCTAAATTGCGCATCTTAGTCATAATGGGCACATCTGGTAATTTTCTAAAAGGGTTCAAATCTTGATCTTTGACCCTTCGAAACTAGGTCCGGTGTCACATCATTTGTTTCATTATCAACCGGAGTGGCCTGAGAATATCGAACGAAAACTTGTATTTTTCTGTAATGGCGGGGATACTAATTTGCCAAAATTGCATAAAATGCGCGTACGTGGGAAACTTTGATTTTTTTAACATAGCTAATCGTTTTCTACGCATTTTTTCTTATATAGTGACATTGATTACGAAGTTTTTCAGGGGGCGTGCACGAACACCCCTTCTACCCACAGACTAGTAGTTTAGTGGTCTCAAATTGTGGTGGCGCTTTTTTCAATAGGGGCCAATTAGGTTACACAGGGGTCAAACTTTTAAAATACTCCCAATAATGTTGAAACGTATGCCAATTTGTCCGCCTGTCATAAGGCATTCCAAACATGTATATGACTTTGGTTTTTTGAGTTATTGGGTAAAAAGGGCATTGATGATTCTAAAGCAAAAGAGGTTCAATTCGCCAAGTGGTATTTAATGAACACCAAGATCAGAAATACCTCTATAAGAAAAATAAGCTAATGGAAAGATCATTTTAAATTCTTTAAAGCGGGCTATTCTTACGGGAAGTCACACGTGACCAAACCTTATTTGTGTTACCCTGACAAAATAACAATCTAGCACTACTTCGGCCTCGGTCACTGTATATTCCACTAATCATAAAATTGTGTTAAAAAAGTTCATTTTCATTTGTACAGGGGTCAAAATCAAAAGTTGCTCCAATATTGGTTAAAAAAACAATTGTTCATCTATCTTAATGTGTGAAAATAAGGAATACGTTCCCCTCGTAGCATCTGGAATGCATAGTATAATGTATATGTGACAAAGAGGTCATGGGGACCACATAATCCAAATGGAGATTGACGTTTTTTACTTATCTCGTTAAGTAAACATTTAAACTGAACCACAAAACTTATATTTGGGGGTACTCTTTCCTCAGGAGTAATTTGAAGTATTTAAAATATAATCAAAGTAACTTTCAATGTTACACCCCCTGATAAATTGGAGATTGACCTTTTTACCGTTTTGGTCAATTTTTACTCCATAACTCCAAAAACCAATAGATGTAAGTGGTACAAACTATGCCTTATTTGGAATCCTTATGATAGACGGCCGATAGGAAAAATGATTTTCAACAGGTTTGGAGTGTTGAAAGTTAGACCCCTGTGTTGTAAACCCTTAAATGGCTCCTTTGAAAAGTAACACCACGTTTGAGACCACTAACTTCCTTCAATTGATATAGAGGGTCAAATACTAACTAGGTGTCGGACCTAAGATTTGGCGGGGCATGACGAAATTTTAAATAAGGGCACGCTGCCATTCTTGTCCTGCCTCTACAGGGGGCGATCTTAATAAAAGTGTAACACTCGGAACTTGCTTGTTTCTTTTAGGCACGAAATGTGTCGTAATTATACCAATTTGATGTCAAATTCAAGATTAAAGACCTAATCTTTTCAGTCAATTACCCAATCACAATAGCTTTTGTCAATCTAGGAATATACGGCAATTGTTTGCAGGTGAGCGAAATCCACTCTGTGCCACTTTTCAATTAAAGCGATGAAACACATTTATTGCAATAACATTTTCAACAATAGCAATGAAAACCATGTGTTTAAAATGTGTGGAAAAACTGTTATGTAAAATGATTTGCACCCATCAATAGCACTGGTGTTAGTGCATTGTCTTATGTATTTCAATTAGGTAACTTCCTATCATGAGAAAGTGCATTCATCATGATTCGTTAGCACACTCATGTCAGATGGAGTTGCGCTTGCCTGAAAAAGAAACATGGCAGCAGGAAAGGGCCAACAGTTTCAGTTTACTCTCGATGAGAGAGTCAAGTGTTCATGGTGTTGCAGTATCCAATTCCAGGTTGCAGTTTTCGGGTAGGAAATTACCTGTTCGTCAAACGGTGAAGACCAAAAACTGCAAGAACACCGCTGAATATCAACAGAGTACGGCGTGCTCTCCAAGCGGATCCCACCATCTCCGCCAGACCACAAACCTTCTAGCGACATCCGCAGATCATCATTCAATAGAATCACCCACTTAGATTTGCAGGGCATCCGTACGTCCTGAAACACAGGCAAGTTTCCTTAGAGGACGGAGATGACCAACGAGGCTTCAATACTGTCACTGGCTAGTTACCCAGAAAATACCACGGTTCTTGTCAGATGTCTTGATGGGGACGAAGCCACATTTCGATGAATGCCATGGTGAACTCTCGAAATGTGCAACGTTACGCCCCCAGAGGCAACTCCTGATGACTGGACTGATACAGACCAGGAAAGCAGAGAGGAGAAAAACTCCTTGTTTGGCATTGGCATGATGCGGCACCGGACAATTGTTCGGCCCCGGTTTTCCTCAGAGAAAACATGAACGGACAAAGGTACCTTGATATGGTAATGACTAAGCGGTGCCTCATCTTCTACGTAACGTGCGTATCAGCTGAACGCCAATGGCTCCATTAGGAGAGTGCTGGTGGGTCCCAAGATGGTGCACCATGGTCATCGGCAAGAGCTGTAACACGACAGGCTCCAGGGAACTTTTCCGAACGAGTGGTTGGGATCGGTTCACGACGTTGAGTTTCCCCCGAGAGTCTCCAGACCTGACGCCGATTAGACTTTGATTTATGGGATATTTGAACGAGCAAAGTTACAGAAACACAACCCCGCGAGTATTCTCAGAGGCATGCAAAGAAGGATCACATACGAGGTCACGCAACTCAGCTGTCGCGGCAATCGAGGCAATGCGTTCACGAGCCGCACGCTGCAGCATGCAGTGAGGACAGGTGTTCGAAGAAGAGGAGATTGAGCAGGGATGACAGCAAGAACTTATTTCTATCCAATCCAGATTATGAACTTATTTCAAGAAACAGAACAAAGAATTCGATCATGGAATTAATTTGTGCACAAATCTGACAACAAATATTTGAAACCATATGACTATACCCAGTATTGGTTCAAGTGAACATTTTTGCAGATATTGGACCTACATGCGTGCACTATGAGCATTGTGAATTGTGGTTGGGGGGCATTACATTCGCACTTTTTGAGTTGCACGTAATGTGGCACTGATACGTTCAATTTATCAACGCCAAAGTATGGAAATTGTGCAATATTTTTATTTATGACTTTGAAATATTAGTAAGAGATTCTTTAATTAAGTTATTAAAGATTTTATCATGGAAAATGTTTTTACGGATGCTGTTATTTTACACAATGCTATTGTTTTAAAATGTTATTCAGAAACGTGTGTTTCTATCGCTATATTGAAAAGTGACACAGAGTGGATTTCGCTTACCTGCAAACAATTGCGTATATTTCCAGATTGACAAAAGCTATCGTGATGGGGTAAATTGTACTGGAAAGATAGGCCCTTTATCTTGAATTTGACATCAAATTTGTATAAATTACGACACAATTTCATGCCTAAAACAAGCAATTTCCGAGTGTTGCACTTTTATTGAGACGCCCTGTATATTATACGGCCGTGGGTTCGAATCCCTCTAGCAGTAAAGTCCTTGTGTGATTAAATATCTGACCCGCCTGTTCCAATATCTTTCGCTTACACACACACACACACGCACGCGCGCGCGCGCGCACACACACATATTGTAAAACCTCAGATACATGAGCAACTTATCAAACTCACGTTCATTTGAACGTCGTTTAGTAAACAGCAATTTATCAACATAACAGTGTAGTATTTGACACTTCATCTTGAACATGTGTTTTATCGGTACTAATACTTCCTAAGTGTTTCCTGAGCCCCACTTTCATGTCCAGGGCATTTCCTTATGCGTCACGTAGATTTCTCTTCCAATCACCAATTCGTAATCAGTACCATACATCCTCGACAGCAATACTGGTATAGTTATGATAGTTGGGTGATTAATTGCATAAGAGCTTTAATGAATGAAAAATGGTAACGTTGTCGAGCTTTAAAGCGCATCTTTCCAGAAAGCTTCTGGTCATTGCGTATCTGTTGGTCTCTACCTTCCCGTCATGTAAGTATAAATCAGTATATTGTACATTTTTCAGATTCTTCACTAGGCAATTAGTCCAATCCTAAATACTATTTCTTTTTAGGTATTTATTTTAGGAAGGTATTCCTTTAGGGAAGGTGCATTGCATGTGTTGACTCGTGGGCATAGCAATCCGTAAAGTCCATAACGCGTTGTGGAAAACGCAATGCTTTCCGTAAAATGGCAATTCGTATATGGCAATTAAGCTAAAAGGGTCATAATGTATTGGTGACAACGCGTTGCTTTCTTAGCAACGCGTTGCTTTCAGAAACAACGCGTTGCTTAGCTAACCAATCAAAGTGAAAGCAAAGCGTTGCTTTCAGACAGTACTTAAGCAACGCGTTCCTTTCATTAGCAACTCGTTGCTTTTTCACTTTCCTGGTGGGATGGCTTAGCAACGTGTTGCTTTCATTAGCAACGCGTGCTAATAAAGCATCGCGTTGTTTAAGTACTGTCTGAAAAATCTTTCCTGATTGGTTGGCTTAGCAACGCGTTGAGTTTCACTTTTTTGATTGGTTGGCTAAGCAACGCGTTGCTAATGAAAGCAACGCGTTGCTAATGAAAGCAACGCGTTGCTAATGAAAGCAACGCGTTGCTAATGAAAGCAATGCGTTGCTAATGAAAGCAACGCGTTGCTAATGAAAGCAATGCGTTGCTAATGAAAGCAACGCGTTGCTAATGAAAGCAACGCGTTGCTTATGCTTTCATTAACAAACCGTTGCTTTTTTAGTTTTCTGATTGGTTAGGTAAGTAACGCGTTACTACTACTACTACTACTCTACTACTACTACTACTACTACTACTACTACACTACCACGACCACTACCACTACCACCACACTCTATCACCTCTACGACGTCTCTACTACTACTACTGTACTACTACCTACGTCTACTACTTCTATGCCTTCCTTCTTTAAAACAATACATCTCCAAACTAAAATTGTATTTTACTGACATTGTACTACGGAAGGTGCAGTATATATGTCATCTAGACCTTTTCAATTATTCTTTCATTGTGTATATATCACAGTTGAACTTCCCGTTTATTCACGATATTCCTTTTTCTGACATAAACCTTGGATTATGAAATTGTATAAAAACAAGAACCTCAGCTTTTGCATTCTTTAGTAAAGAACATGGTAAAAAAAAGATTTGTGCTATTTTCGCTCACCTCATCTTTTTCGATTCAATGATTATCTAAGCCATTTGCATAACAATATCCCCTCTACTCTCGCAGCTCCAAAAAGAACTAAATTGATTAAATTTATTACAAATTTACCTTGTTATAGCTTGAGTCAACGGCGTGGCAATATAACAATGGCCTTGCATTCCCAGAGTAAATGATCCGAAGTGTTTTTCTTCTCCGCAACCGGGCTGATTGTTGAATATTTTTAATTTTTAACATTTGCTATTTATTGAGCATGTTGAGGTTGGTCACTGATATTGGGGAAAATTAAATTGATGTGACATTTTATTCATTTTTAAGAAAATGTTTTGTTTGCGGTGTTGTTAAAAAAGTCTAAACATTTTGCACCGGGTTTTGGTTTTTTTTCCCTTGGCATGTTGATGGGACTACGGAATTTTTTATACAGTTGTTGTTTGGGGTGTACGCCCCACATTTGTCTTAGGGCCGCACACTGTGGTCCCAATTCCTACAGGTAGGCATGGTTAAATCAAGTGGGAGACCCATGAAAACCCCCCTTAATCCACTACGGGGGAGTCCGGGTAGCCATTGTCTATATCCATATCCATGCCCATTTGTGTTAATATCCTGATTGAAAAATTTTATCAAATAGATGCCATATGTACACTTTGAAAATAAAACTTTTCGTAGGTCATTGATTGTTATCGTAAGGAAAAAGAGGAATTTCTGTAGGGCACAGTTTACCGAATGCTTTGCATCCATTAAAGTCACATGTATTGTTTTGTAACTTATTTTGGTTGAAGTCCTTTAGGAATTGATTGGTTATGATATATAAAAATATAAAATAGTAATCATACTATAACATACGCTTCCTCTAAAGGTGGTTGCCTATAACTTTGATACTTGAATTAAAAGACCTGACGACAATAATAACCACACAAAAAAAGTAAATCCCCACTCTGAGATTTGTCTGTACAAGTTCAACGAAACTCGGATATAAATTAGGTATTTAATTGGATGCAGTGTGTTTATTTACGCTTATCTTGACACCTCATTTGTGGAGATCGAGCTGAGTATATTGAAAGTTATGTCCACTTGACCGAATCCACCTCCATGATTGACGTTGCAGTAAACCCGATCATGCTCTAGAGGGAATTAGGTCAATGCGAGAGAAGACAAGACCGATAGCATGACTTCCATCTGTAAAACAGTCCGAAGGTCAATAGGGTGTTACTGCCACTTTGAAATCACGGGTCAAAGGTGACATAACATAACTTCAACCAATACTCAGCCGATCGAGTTACAAATGCGTGTCAAAATAAAAAACTGCATCGAATCATAGCCCCAAATTTATACATACAATGCATCGTTTTTGAACTTAAATTTCGGGGTATGCGGGAGTAAGTTACTTTTTGGGCGTGTTATAAAAAGGAAACAAAACAACAACAACAACTACAACAACAAAACTTCATTGTTTTAAAAATTACAGTTTTTTTTTTTTTTTTAATTTTTGCAAAATTTCAGGTTTTCCGTCTGACCCTGATACTGCTGGGCACGAATTTGTATGTTGTTACCAAAACATTCCAAATGCGAGCAGAAGTGGTCGCCCTACCCTAGCATCACCACACCTCGGCAAACCACGGTCTCATTCCTCGTGACGGTTCATGGTACTTCATTTCGACACCAAGCTCCATCAAGAACCAACTCAAATCCGCCAACAACGGTCACTCTCCCATTTGATAATATTGATCAAAAAGCGGACAATACAAAGACTGTCATCGTCCGTCCTCCTGAGCACCCGATATCTGTCAGGGTTGTTACATTGCCAGGAAACGGACAGTGTCCAGTGGATTTTGAAATTCTACAACAAATCTGGGACAAGAATACCATTAACACATTATACCTTATCAGTACACGGTCTTCACGGCGGTCTGCTCTCCATGAAGCCACTAACGTTAACATAAGTTAATTCAATGGCGATCGTGCAAGTGGGAGACTTGCTCCAGATGAATCTTACCAATTTTTAAGTCATACAGATCTTACGTTACGGGAACTCATATAAAAGCTGACAAACCTGTGTCGATCATATCAAGTTGCACTTGCGCTCAGGTGCCACCAAGATTTGGGGATTGTGGTACTTTGACGGAGCACCTTCCGAGCATCGACAAGCTTGGAAAAAGATTTATCGTATCGCCCTTTAAAGGTCGCTCTGATGGATACATGTTTCAGATACTGGCAACCCAAAATGAAACAACCATTAAACCGTCAACGTCCAATGGAACTTCTTTTCAACTTAGCACGGGGGAATTTCAGGTAGGAGATGTTTCTGGAGACTCGGTGATTACAATACAGGCGAATAAGCCTATTCTTGTCATGCAATATGCAAAAGGCCGTGGAGCCCCCTCCGGCTCAGAATCGGTAGGAAATCCATCTATGACGTTGATTCCGCCTGTAGAGGCTTATTCAGGCAATGTTACTTTTCCAGTACCTATGATGGAGCACATGGCAGTAAGCATTACCATTGCCTGTAAGCATTCACAAGCAATCACACTGGATGGTATAGTTTTATTTGCAGCCGATAATATAACAACTGGCACGGAATTCTGCGTATTACGTCATAGCGTAACATCTGGCGCACATACCATAGGACACTCTTTACCCGATGTGCCATTTTTGGTATTAGTATACGGGTTTGGTGATACCGGATATAGTTACCCAGCGGGTTATAATCTTCCCACAAGACCTTGTTATGAAACCGTCTCCACTATACCTGACATTTGTAAGTATTCTGCCTTCCCTGGTAAAATCCGAGTACATATATGTATTTGTAGAACTAACTTTCTTTAGGTGCAGATTTGGAACACTCATCCGAGTACATTTCGAATACACTGATATGAAGTGCTCAAAATGTACTAAATTTCAATCACTCGCTCACTTCGAAATGTCTAGATAAAAGGTTTCGATAACATTGTACTCTAATGCACTAACTAAAATATATAGAAATGTACTAGTTTTCTGTTTCCTATATGCTTCCTAGTTTCCTAAATGGGCATCTAAGGAGTGCTAAGAGGAAAAGGAACATTTAGAGCACTTATAAAGTATATACTATTCCGTTTCGAATTTGCTCTGCAGTAATGTCTATAGAAACAGTACATTTTCAGCACGTTGTACTTGAAATTTACTCGAAAGTACCATTTTCTCATGTCGAAGATGGTCCTCGGGGGTGTCTACAGAAAAGGTAACATTTGGATCAACAATTTCTGCGAAATGTATTAGTTTCGATCCTGTTCATTTTTAAAATGTCTACATAATAAAGTATACTACGAGCACATTAAAGGTCCATTTCGAGAACAATGTTTGCAAAATATATTAGTTTCCTGTTCATTTTTAAAATGTCTACATAATAAAGTATACTACGAGCACATTGTACTCGATATATACTCCAAAATGTATTAACTTTCCTGTTCCAAATGTCCATCTGAGTGTCAAGAAAAAAGTACACTGTACTAGAAATGTACTTGGAAAGTACTGTCCCATTTTGATTTTACTTCCCAGGAATGTCTATAGTGAAAAAGTAAACTGAACACAAAAAGAAACTTATAATTTTTTACCAGGTCATATCCTAAAATGCTGCCCATCAAAATGAACCAAAATTGCACACAGGATTACTTCAATACTCTAAAAACATGTCATTGACCAAGCAGTTGCAAAACTGACACAATAGTGAAATGCGCTGACATGGAATCACTTGCTGTATCAGATGTCATGGGCCTGGAAATTTCAGCAAGGTAGAGTTTCAAGGCATAACGAAATGATAGTGATGTCACTTATCATCAATAGTGTGTTTGTCCACCATGTGCTTGGAAGCATTCAGTACATCTGCTACGCATGCTGGTCACCAGGTTTCTGATGCTGTCTTGGGGGAGATTGTTCCACTCTTCCTGTAGGGCTGCTGTGAGTGTTTGCCCTGCCGAAACACGTCGTCCGAGCTCATCCCACAGTTGCTCAATTGGATTAAGGTCTGGGGAGCAAGAGCACCATGGCAACAGTTCAATGTTCTGCTCGTCTAGGAAACGTGTTGTTAGCTGAGCTGTATGGGGCCTGGCATTGTCCTGTTGAACTGTTGACATCAAGTCCAGAAAGTGTTCCATGTCAGCGCATTTCACTGTTGTGTCAATGACATGTTTGAGAGTAGAGTATTGAAGTAATCATGTGTGCAATTTTTGGTTCATTTTGATGGGCAGGATTTTAAGATATGACCTGGTGAAAAATTATAAGTTTCTTTTTGTGTTCAGGTTACATTACGAGCACAAGTACGAAAAGTACTCTCCCGTTTCGAATTTGCTCTGCGGTACTGTCCATAGAAAAAGTACATTTCGAGCAATCGATGTACTTGATCATTACACTGTAGTCGAAATGTACTCAACATGTACCCGAGAACTACTAGTTTCTCGTTCCAAGTTTGCATCTCAGTAATGTCCATAGAAAAAGGTACGTTTCACATTGCACTCAATATGAACTCGATGAACTCGATTTAAAATTAAACTCGAAATTCACTCGAAAAGTACTATGTTATGGTTCCAGCACATTGTACTAGAAGTATACTCGATCGTAACACTGTACTAGAAATGTACTCCATCCATACAGTGTACTCAAAATGTACTCGAAAATTCTATTTTTTCTTTCTACTCGAAAATATACTCGATCATAACACTTTACTCAAAATGTATTCCAGCTAAACATTAAACTCGAAATGTAATGTGTTCCAAATTTGGACCTCAAAAATGCCTAGAGAAAAAGTGCGTTTTGAATACAACATTCAATGTTGAAAATTCAATTATGAAAATGTTTTAAGTATCAAAAAAGTTTGAACAAGGCTTACGTAAATCTCAATAAGGACGCCTTGAAATGCCTCTGAATCACTCTGTCACTATCACATTGCGTAACCTTAGCTTTAAAAGGTTCTAAATAACATTTTGGTTATTTTGAGACATTGGCCTTGAAAACCCCCGCTCAGCAAACTAAGAAAAATAAAATGATTTTACAAGTCAAAAAGTTTAGATATCAAAGAAAGCGTAAACCATTAAAAAATCATGTATCATTTTAAAGTTAATACTTTTGAGAATGTTACAATACCATTATATTCAAAACATTTCAAAATGTCACTTTAATTTCAACCCCAAGTTTGAATATGCTCAAAATAATATTTCGTCAGGGTTGTGATTTGTCCTTTATTTTAAAAAAACATAAGCTGAGAAACCTTCCCCAGATGCCCAAATCGATGAGTTTACCCCGACACAAGGATCACCATGACTGATTTTATACATTCCTGGGTAAAAAAAGCACAATGGGAATCTTTTTCCTACCAACGATTGATATAACCTTTGCATTGTCTTCCTTCTTTGACTACTTCATTAGAATCATCATTATTTAATAAACATTTCTTAACGTTCAAACAGCTTCAGGGGTTACCAAGTATGTCCAGTGCGAAGACCGTCATATGCTTGTTTATCTGCAAAAATCTTAATCCGAGACGGAAATGCTAGAGAGGTTCACGCAAACCAGGAGTGTTGCTTTGGTACGTATGCTGACTCCAATTGGATACAACTGGCTGTTCCATACTATGGTTGCGGCACCGTGAAAGAGGTAAAATTTACGTATTATTCTTAAAAAGGTTCATATACTACATACTGGAATTCATTCTTTCCCGCCTACTGCGACATGTAATAGACACCTTTGTTAATTAAAGTTACGGTAAACCCAAATAATTAGGCTAAAATTACTGAATGTCTTTAGCCTCTAATTAAGGTTCTTATTAATATGATATTTTTGTGTGTAAAATATATCTGTACTCTTCCAAAGTAGACCATTATTTGAGAGCAAATGGAAGGAATTTCATATTTCGTTTAAAATGTATCAGGGCCACTTCAACAAACAACGCTATCGTAGAATCATTCATTTGCAAAATTTGATTCAACAATAGGCATTATCAACTTTAGCGTTGTCTTTTGCACTCTCCACGAAAGAGGTTCATCGCTTACATTGCGGTTTGGGGAGAGTTCACAATTGCACAATATATTAGTCAACAGTTGTTAGTCGTGGTTAAAAGGTAAGCGACGTTCATGGAATTAATTCCAACTTTCTGGCTGAAGTAATTATATCTTTCCCTCTATCGAAGCATAATAATCAGACATCTCCGTAGGTCCTATCAAAGAATGTAGTGGGTGTTGGAATTTTTTTCTTCGTGCGAACTTATAATGTAGGTTTATATTTCAACACCAACAAATAAACACACAGGCATCCATACACTTTAAAAATTTACCCTAAAACACGAAAAAAATCGAATTAGAATTAATTCGGCATACTATATTTGCGCAAAGAAACGAAACAAGGTGTATGTACAACAGAATAGATCGGTGATAATCCAACACTGCAAAAACATCGGTGTTAGATATTTAACACCGAGGGTGTTGATTTTAACACCAAGCCGGGTGTTTGGAAGAGGACCAACTATGGTGTTTTAAAACTACACCAAATTGGTGTATATGACACTAATTGTGGTAGTACAATATATAACATACACACTTCTTGGTGTTAATATTACAACCATTGTCGGTGTGAATTAGTATTTAAAACCCTCCTGGTGTTAAATTGACACAATGGTTAATTAAATTAAACACCCGTTGCGGGTTAGGGTGACACCTCTTGAAGGTTAGGTGAAAACCAGTAGCGTGTAATTTTAACACCCTCCTGGTATCCCAGGAGGACCACACTCTTTGTGTTAATTAACACCCGAATGTTGGTGTAATGTTATACGCGTAACATCTAACATGTTAGTAGAAAATGTTTGCTGTTTTATTGTTTGTTTCATATTGAAGCTGCTTACTTCTAGCATTACATAAGCAGGACCACCAAAATGCATAAACCAAATATTTTGCAGCCAACACCAAGCGCAGTGGTAAATCTAAAACTTTAACACCTGAAATTAACACTGACAAGCTTACCACACCGACCTGTGTGTTGCATTATTCAACACCCGGAAGTTTTTGGCAGTGATGGGTAACGCGGAGCCTTTTCGGGGAATAGATCGTGGTAATCCAATAGGTGCATCTGAGCCTGTTTCGTTTCGTTGCGCAAAAAGCTGCAAAATACTGTAGCCATTCATTCAGGTATTTGGATAGTACCGCAGTGAGAATCATTAGAAATCAAGAATTTGAAAGTTTGATTAATTTTTGTTCACAATTATGTTTAGTTCCAAAACGTTATTTAGGCCTACATATTCCCACTTCGGGATCGCATTTACCGCCTACCATTTGGTATCAAATGTATTTATTACAACGTTAGGAAGCGAGAAAATAACTATTCATATTTTACAGGACAGTGGCCAATGGTCAGATTTTTGAGCAACAAGGTCATCTTACAATGGCTCAAAAGACAATCAGGCACTGGAACCATCTCACGAACATTAATTTCGACATTCCACATCAGTTGCCACATCATTGATAGCGGTCTTGGAAGCCTGGAATCAAACCCAAGAGTCACTACAGTGCAACCTAATGGCAAACCCAAAAACCCTTGGCGAAGCAGAGTTCAACCTCCAGATGTATCGTGAAAAACAATACAAACACAGTATACACCAGATGACTTTCCAGTGGTTGTCGAAGTCGGGCAGACTTCTGTACTTCAGGCCGGCTGTTTTCAGCATACGCCATGTGGACGTATGTTGATTATGCGTTGCTACACCGACTAAGAAAAACCGAATAAAGAAGGCAATTCACACATTTCATGAAATGGAAGGTTGGTTATTTTAGCTCACAGTTCTGGTTATTTATATGTTGGTGATGAACTTCCTAATCCTGAATTTTTTTGTGTACATAAATATTTTCACAGAAAATGTAAGTAAGAAGGTCATTTGCAGACGCCCCAATCCGTTCTCATAAAAAAGGCGGCTACATAACAGGTTGGATTTTGCCATAGGTTTATTACGTGAACGCTTTATATTAAAGTCCGTCGTTTTACCAATCAGGGTAACTTATTATACTTACAATCTTTTTTTTTCGTTACTTATCAACGCTTGACACTGCAATTTTGCAGGATACACTACGAATTCATAACGGACAAATGTACATTGTACTCTGTCTGAACAGCATACAGGAAAATAAAGACACTGCTTCGGTTTATTCTGTTTATTGACAGATTGCATGAATGAAGCTACTGCTCTCATTATTCTAATATACAGTGCAAATTGTGGTGAACCAGCATTATAGAATCCAAAAGGCACACAAGCGCAACACACTCGAGATGCGATCATATAAACGTAAATGCACCCACCCCAACTGCCTATGGCAAGCGCAATGCCAAAATATAGAAAAATAAGTGATCACTGATAAACTTAGTTTTTCTGAGAAAACAGCGTATTAAGTGATAAAACTAAGTTTTTCTGAGAAAAAAACGAAGATTTTAGGTGAAACAACTTAGTTTTCAAGTGAAAGTGATAAACTAGTTTTTCTAAGTTTTTGAGCATTCGGCGCTTAGCGTGTTTGAAAACTAGTTATAACTGATAAACTTAGTGTCAAGTGCAAAAAACTTAGATTATAAAAAAAACCATAGTTTATCCTGTGATTAAAACTATGTTTTGGCACGAGCAATGCATATAAAATATTGATAAACTAAGTTTTGCAACTGATTAAAACTTAGTTGTTCACCAGAAGAAAAACTATGTTTATCGCTGAAAAAACTATGTTTTTGCACGCGCAATGCTCAAAATATTGATAACTAAGTTTAGCTCAGAGAAACAGAGTTATCAACTGATAAACTTAGTTTTTCTCGCACAATGCTCCACGATTATTTGATTAAAATTAGTTTATCAGTGGATAAACTTAGTTTATCAAGAGAAAAACTTAGTTTATCCGATCCATGCCTCAAAATATTTGATAAACTTAGTTTATCACTGATAAACTTAGTTTATCAACTGATAAACTTAGTTTTTCTCGCACAATGTCAAGATAAAGATATTGGATAAACTTAGTTTATCAGCTGATAACTTAGTTTTTCAAGTGACACAACTTCGTTTATCTCGGATCAATGCTCAAAAATTATTTGATTAACACTTCGTTTATCGCTATAAAACCTTAGTTATCAAGTGAAAAACTTTGTTTATCTAGCTAAGTGCTCAAATATTTGACTAAACTTAGTTTATTCAGCTGATAAACTTAGTTAGCAATCTTAAACTTAGTTTTTCTGACACAATGCTCAAGATAGTTGATAAACTTAGTTATCAGTGAATAAACTTGTTTATTATCAGAAAAGACATTAGTTTATCCGTGTAAATCGTATTTTTGCAGCTATCATATACATACACACACACCAACACATACAACACATTTAACACACACACGCAACAAACAAACACACACACACAAACACACGGTTAAAGGCAGAGAAATGTTATGTTATAAAAATATCGATCTTTTATTGACAGGTGCCCAATGGATGAGTCAATGGAGTTCTTCACACTAAAGAAACAGCTTTCTGCCAACAGATTTTCACTCAAAGCCTTTTCCTTTCTTGGAAACGAAAACCTTGTAAGTATGAAAATATGGGTTACGATGTCCTTGATTCTTTTTTCTCGAGGTGCGGCGAAAATTGCCTTGTTTGTTTATACTATTCTTCTTGCGTCTGTCAGTGACAAAATTAATTTCAAAACCACATGGAATAGCCATCCTGGGGGGGTACCACCGACTTCCATTCAGACCGAGATACCATTCTAGTGGAAGCGGTTTGGACTGCAAATGTCGACCCCCCTCCGTCGGTACCAACACAAAAGCAACCACTATATTCGAAAGATTAGGTAATAAATAATTTTAAAAAATATGATTGATTGTGGTCAAAAACTTTGGTTGCAGGGGTGTTTTTTTTGGGTCAAAAAAATCACGTTTTTGAGAGCTAAAAACTTAAGGAAAATCAAGATTATTAACTTTTACAAAACAAATTTTAATCATCAGGCAATATATCAATCTCTGACATTATTTTAGATTGGTTTATACAAGATATAAGGGTCTTGAATTTTAGCCCAAAAAATCACCTTTTCCTAAAAAAAGCAGCCTTTTTAACACGTGTCACCACAACGAGTATTACCTGAACCTTTATGCAAACGTATACAAACTTATATCAATAAGAAACAAGGATTTACATTAACAATAAGATGGTAATATTTACCTTACAAAATAAAAAAAAAGAATAATTAATTACGCTTAACTGGAGCCCAAAATGTCATTTTTCGGCATAGAAATCATCCCTGCCACCAAATATTTCAACCACAAACCATCATTAAATCTTTATATATTTATCCTTCAAAGAAAGGTGGTTTGTTTGTTGTACAGGTGGGGAGGGGTGGTGGTAACTCGAAACTATGAGCACTTTGCAAGGCTCGGCCGCTGCCGCTATCGAGCCTGTACAGGGGGGGAAAGTTGATATGATCCGTGTTTCTACAATGAAAAAAGAAGCAACTTAATTTGAGGAAGAATTTAAGAACCAAACCTGCCTGATTCAGATTGACTGCTCCAAAAGCCCCCTTCATATGCTGCTTTTGACTGTTTTATTCAGTAATTTTCAGGTAATGTTCTTTCCAATCACGTGAATTTTGTAAAAACTAACTAAAGATTAAGCAACCATCTGAAGTCAACTTCGCGCGCGTTGAGGTTAAATATTTGTAATGCCAAGCTTGCCACCGGTATTTTTTGTTTTGTATTGGTTGTTTATTGTTTGTTGTTGCCTTGTGGTTTCTTGGTTTTTAATATATTGTTTTAATGCGTAATATCACAGGTATATCTACACTGTTGGATGTTTGTGTGTATGGCAGATGCCCCTGTAGCTGTTTCGCGATTGTACAACTCGCGGAAAACGTAACTCGCCTGTAGCGTCTTCACAATACGTCGAAAAGGTTCAGTAAGGGGCCTAATTGTTTTCGGGTGCATAAAGACACGAGAAAGTTATACCACCAAGGAGACAAACTGTCACAGGTATGTTGATTTGGTGTATGATATACACAACCAGATTTACGGGTTGTAATGTACAGCTCAGATAGCCCAGGTTGTACATTTATCTATCGATGAAGGAAGGCAGATATTGAATGTTGTATATTAATATGCTTAATTAAAGGGTTGACTCAGAGATTTCCAGATGGGGGCGCCCTCAATTTTCAAGAAATCGTGTGGTTTTTTACATATTACATAAGCTTCCCATGTACAGTCACTGTGTGAAAGAGCTCAAATCGAAGAGTGTCTTCATATTAAAGAATCACAACTTTGTTATAAATAAAATAACAAAATTCTGGATCCGGGAAATTTTGTTTTATACACGTAGCGTAGGCACGTAATTACTGGACATAAATGTTTAACTGCATCAAAAAGAAAGAGCGGATTCATCTCAAACTTCGGAATTGTCATTTTAGGTTACTATATTTAGGTTACTTAGTTGACTATTTTTAATGATGACACAAAAAATTATATTCGAAATCTCTGAGTACGAGTGAGCGTTTAATTTGAAATAAAATTAGAATTTTGCACTTGGCTAAGGGTGTGGTTTTAGTTACATGAGAAAAGAAAAAAAAATGAGTTGTTTGGATCCATATAGTGTTTTGGACTACAATATTCCGTCTTATCTAGCTAATGTCCTTTTATTCCCACTCTATTTACAGGTAATGAATTACCTATTCTCATTGTACTGGAGTGGGTTGCTTGGTTTTGTTAGTTGTCTTCTTCGGTTTTGTAATTCAGATGTTAAAACACGCCTTTCCAGCACTTGAGATGCCTGATCGACATTATGGTTGTGAAAACGAGAACTCCAAACATTTGCAAATTGCGTTACAATGGAATAACATTTAGGCCTAAATAAAAAAACAAAACTATCATTCTCACTTCTAAAATTACTGATGAAAGTTACAAAATCGTTATTATCCCTGGTTACGCTCATTGAAGTAAATCATTACATGCAACACTGACAAATATGGGGAGGATCATTATTTAGCAGGAGGATGGAGAGGAGTTGAGGGGATACGAAAAAAAATGTAAGTGAGAGTTGAAATGTGAAATTTCATCAGGAGAGAGGACCCAAACATGAACTTTTTAAATGGAGAAGAAATCTCATTAAAATCAGGGGAATGCAAAACTTTTTTTTTTAAACGAAGTTGAAGGGGGAAGGGAAAAAGAAACGTGTGAAATTTTCGGCCGCCGAAAAAAAAAAGTTTTTTTTACCGCGTTCATTATCCTTGGCGTAAATAATAGACCGCTCTATGACGCCATTCCTGATGTTGTTTCGTACGAATCCCGGGGCGTTGGGGAAAATCAGCACTCATGCAATGCATTGGTTGTCATGGACCAAGAAAGTTGATAATTCCGATCCATTAAGCGGGGTTTTAAAAGTAATGACCTGGAGCAGACATTTTTGTGTTGTGAATGTCAGGAAGGCAAAAAGTACAAAACTAAAATGCGGGAGCTATGTAATAGATAAAGGATAAGAAGATTAACCCCCCCCCCGTTATGAAAATAATGGTGAGCCTGTGAGTACCACCTTCGACCTAGCGGCTTGCCGCTAAGGCAGACCTTATCAAAACTCCATTATGTTGAATAACGGTGTGCTTCTCATCCTTTATCTTACATATACGTCGAGACAAGAACAAAACTAGATTTTATATAATTATTCAGTAAAATTGAGAATATATTTCGTGTTTTTTAATATCTTGAAGCAGCGTTACGTTTTTTCTTAATTAAAAACACCAATTTTGCTGTTATGGTCACTTGTTGTGCAGGAGTCTAACACCAAGGTCTAGTCGATAATAGGTTTACTCTTCCGGAGAGATAATCTTATTGTCGAGGAAAGCCTGATCTGATTTAGAAATGGTTCCATCTGTTGAGAAGATTATCCTATTGACTGGTTAATCCGTGTCTAATGGTTATTTAGTAAGCAGGTTTGGATATTTAAGTAGGTACAGTTCAACTAACCCTTTCACACGGACACTACGAATTTAAGATCTTGATACAGAGTTATCCACGGTGCACTACCGAATGTTGGTCAACGCAGGTTAGTGCTCAAAAAGTTTTAGCTGAGAAGATAACCTATCTGAGGCAATTCTTAAATATGCTATGTCTTACGGCCATCACTAGCACTGGATTGCGCTTATATAAAGAAAACAAAGGCTGAAATTCAGTTTTCTTTTTATACGCTTCTCCCTCAATTTTATTTTTAAATACCGTATTCAGTGATCTGGCGTTACGGGTATTGCTCAATTGTTACAATTTTTAAGCAAAATGTTTTTATTGTCTTTTTGAAATGACTTTGAATCACTTTGAATCTCGGCTGATTCGTAGTCGATATATTAGCCAACAAGGAGAAAGTAATCCGACAATCACAATAAGCTTTTGTATTAATACAATAAGCTTTTGTATTAATACAAGGATCTGTATTGGCTCCTATGCTGTTCAACTTGTATATCAGCGATATACCTCAAACAACATCTAGACAATATGGCTACGCCGACGATCTTGCCCTCCTCCACTCGGACAGCAATTGGACAGAAGTAGAAAGCACACTTACTACAGACATGGCCCTATACTTGCAGCATATCTCAAGACCTGGAGACTGAAGCTGAGCGAAGCCAAGACCACCGCTACTGCCTTCCACCTCAACACCAAAGAGGCTCATCGCCAGCTTCAACTCAACCTCAATGAAGCGCCTCTGCCATACAATCCTACACCGACCTACTTGGGAGTGAAGCTTGACCGGCAGCTTACTTACCGGCAGCACCTCAAGTCCGTATGCGCCAAGGTATCTTCGAGGAATAACCTCCTGTGCATACTTGCTGGATCTTCATGGGGTGCCAGCCCAACGACCCTACGCACCACTGCCTTGGCTCTGGTCTACAGCACTGCTGAATATGCCGCCCCAGCATGGTGCAACAGCTCTCACACAAAGAAGCTGGACACGTTACTCAATGAGACCTTGAGAACCATAACTGGCTGCCTCCGCCCCACTCCATCTGAATTTCTACCAGTGCTTTCAGGCATTGCACCTGCAGCACTTCGGAAGGAGCACCACTCGCACAAACTAGTGAATAAGGCCCTGCTGGACAACAAGCACCTGCTGCATAATACTGTCAAAGAATCACACCAACTCGGTAGACAGAGACTGCGCTCTCGCCGACCTTTCTGCCGACACGCTGCTAAACTCTCCAGCTCCCCATTCAACATCTTACAGACATGGAACACTGCCTGCCTAGACATTCCAAGACCAGAACAACCTAAGTCAGAACTACCACCTGGCAGCAATCTCCCACGCAAGGAATGGGTCACCTTAAACCGGATTCGCACAGGAGTCGGTCGCTTTAATAGAACCTCTAACTTTATTTATTCGTGAAAGAGGGCGGGTAACTTGTGTTCCACATCATGAAAAATAGCTTAATCTAAATCGTTGTGGTGGTACAACACCTGAAATGTTTTCAGATAATAACAATGGCTCTGTAGTTCCAGATGAAAAAGGAATCTTAAGGGACGCACCATTAGACTTCAAGGGGGGGGGGGTTGGAGGTTTGGGTGAGGGCAAGTATTTTTTTCGTTGGCTTCTTCAAGTCATAGGCTGGATTTTTTATTTTTTTTGCCTATACTTGAGGACGTGTTTTTTTTTTTTTTGGTGGCGGGTTGACTCATTTGGTCATGTTTTTTTTTTATTCTATGTCAGGCCCCTGCCTATTGGGGGCTGGTTTTCATGTTAGGTAATAGTCATGGCACCTTGCAATTGCGCGCAGGGTGTGCTTCAGGGAGGGGGTTGTGCGCAGAACCTTTGCAATCTTTGCTTTCCCAAAACACATTTTCCCCATGCAAATTTGATATAAAAACAACTTGAAATTTCTGAATGGGTTCACTTTCTAATGGCTTATAGGGATGATCATTTTTAATTAGTAAAATATAGTTGATGGGTTAAGTTTGGTTTCAATTAAGTATAAAGTGTTCATGGAGAGTTCGTTTATCAAGCTGTCTGGGATGGGTGCGGGAGGGGATATAGGTATAGGTATGTTTGCTTTCCCAAAAACATTTTCCCCATGCAAATTTGATAGAAACAATTTGAAATAATGTTTATAGGTATGATCAACAGTTTTTAAAGTAAAATATAGTTGATGGGTTAAAATTTGTTTGAATTATGCATAAAGTGTTTACGCAGAGTTTTTATATCAAGCTATCCGGGGGTGGGTGCGGAAGGGGGTATCCCCCGCCCGCGCGAAGCGCAGAACCCTTGCGATATTTTGCTTTCCAAAACACATTTTCCCCATGCATTTGATAGAAACAATTTGAAATTTATAAGTGGTTCACTTAAATTATAGATATGATTAGCATGTTTAAAAAGTAAAATATAGTTGATGGGTTAAGTTTGGTTTCAATTAAGTATAAAGTGTTCATGGAGAGTTCGTATATAAAGCTGTCTGGGGGTGGGTGCGGGAAGAGGTGTCCCCCTTCCGAGCGGAACCCTTGTGATGTTCGCTTTCCAAAACACATTTTCCCCATGCAAATTTGATAGAAACAATTTTATATAATGCTAAAAAGTAAAATATAATTGATGGGTTAACATTTGTTATGCAAAGTGTTAATGGATAGTATGTATATCAAGCTGCCGGGGTGAGTGCGGCAAAGTGTGGAACCATTGCAATGTTCACTTTCCAAAACACATTTTCTCATGCAAAATTGATGGTAACAATATTATTTTATAATGCATGACAAACTGTTTTGCAAAGCAAAAATCAAATTATTTTCTTGATGTAGTGGCTGCAATGCAGCCATGTGCCGAGTAAGCGATTTGAGGTGGGTGCGGGCGAAACTTTGGAGTATTTAGTTTTCAAGGCATATTTAAATTTCTACTTAATAATTGATAGACCCAATTTAAAATTGCAAGTTAATTATAAAAATAGTATAGGTTTTCCCGGACGATTTCGCACAATGTGCATGATGTTTTGTAAAATATAAATTCATTTCGCGCTTATTTTTGGAATGAGGTATATCCTGGTTTCAATTTCACAAAACCTAACATTCAATTTCTTTTTTTCTTATTCAAATAAGTGAATGAACATACGACTTCGTTTATGAGATTACAAATACATTATTAGGCTTTCCGGTTTGATATGCCCAGCCGATTTCAACGTTTGTGCAAATCAATGTATCATTGTTGCATTGACTAATTGAATATTCTTTTTCATTTATGATCATTGAAATTTACAAAGGCGGCAACCAATAATCAAATAAATATAATGTAGGCCTATGTGTGTGTGTGTGCGTGTGTGTGTATGTATGTACGTACATACGACTAACATACGTATGCATGCATGCATTGAATGCATGCATGTATGCATGTAGGTGTATGGGTATGGGTATGTATGTATGTATGCTGCAAAATTGATTGCTTATCTAGCGAATTCGAATGAACAGAAATTAAAACGAAAACTTGATTGTGCATGTCCATTCAAATTCGTTCGAATACGAATTACCAATATACGAAATTGAGTGTACATTCGGGAAACCGTATGCCGTTTTTTAACGATAAAATACACTTAAAGGAAATTGAATTATCATTTGCCAAATGGAAAACGCGATTGTCAACGTTCATTCCATTTCGCACGAAATCGAATCCATATTTTACAAATAAATATTTTCTTCATAATTTGTGAATGAAGCACATCAAGGTTGGTGCACGGGCCGTTTCATGCATGCGTAAAGGTAGTACAACATTGGTCGCAACGTTCAATGACAAATGTGTCGTAATCTCTCAAACCAGAAGAAGCCCAACACTTTAATCAGGTCTGTAATTACTTTTTAAAACCCGCACGTAGCGCGGAAAAAATTGCAAATTTTAATTTTATGGGTTATAGAGTATTTTCCAAGGGCATTTTTTTCCTGTGTTTCCACAGGGCAAGTTTTTTTTAAACCCTTTTATAAGGTGCGGGTAAAGTTTTTTTTTTAATAGAAAGTGGGGAAAGTTTTTTTTTTTGCTCATATGGTGGGTGAAGTTTTTTTTTAGAAAACTTCCAACCCCCCTCCCTTGAAGTCAAATGGTGCGTCCCTAAGTGTTTGCCCTTTGCATACCGAGCGGATTTATTTATCAATAGCCCCGTTATTTGCTGGAGTCAATGAATGTGCATTCGTTGGTCACTGATATTCAAGGCAAAAATTTATGATATTTAATTCATTTTCTAGACAATGTGCACATACTTGACGTGTGAACACACGTAGAACTGATTTCTATTTAGAAATATTATTTCAGAAGAATTATGTTCTTCACAGGGGTGCGCCACCTCGGTCCTTATCCGAGCATATTTTTCTCTCTGGCCTCATAGCCTACCACACTAAAATGCAATCTAACATACAAATGCCGTCGTTCTTCTTCTTGCGTGAGGCAGCAACTAAATATGTTGTAGACGGCGGAGCCAGCTCACTGTAAATTGGTTGGGGTTTGAGAAGTCTATGCCCACCAGTGGACAAAAGGTAGGGCACTCGTTTAGAATATGATCCGCAGTCTGTGATGGAGAACCACATTGGCAGGCCGGAGATGGTCGCAGCCCCCATCGGTGCATATTGCTGTTGAAGCGACCGACTTCTGTGCGAATCCGGAATAAGGTAACCCATTCCTTGCGTGGAAGATTGGTACCAGGTGGTAGGTGTAATAGTGAGTTGGTCTGGTCTTGAAGTATCTCGCCAGTCAGTATTCCATGTCTGCAAGATGTTGAGTGGGGAGCTGGAGAGTTTAGCAGCGTGTCGACAGAAAGGTCGACGAGAGCACATGCAGTCCCTGTCTGCCGAGCTGGTGTGATTCTTTGACAGTGTTATGCAGCAGGTGCTTCTTCTCCAGCAGAGCCTTATTCACCAGTTTGTGCGTGTGGTGTTCTTTTCGAAGCACTGCAAGTGCAATGCCTGAAAGCACTGGTAGAAACTCAAATGGAGTGGGACGGAGGCAACCAGTAATGGTTCTCAAGGTCGTTGAGTACTGTGTCCAGCTTCTTTGTGTGAAAACTATTGCACCATGCTGGGTCGGCATACTTAGCAGCGCTGTAGACCAGAGCCAAGGCCATGAAGGCGGTGGTGCGTAGAGTCGTTGGGCTGGCACCCCATGAGGATCCAGCAAGTCGGCACAGGAGGTTATTCCTCGAAGATACCTTGGCGCATACGGACTCTAGGTGATGCCGGTATGTTAGTTGCCGGTCAAGCTTCACTCCCAGATAGGTTGGTGTAGGATTGTATGGCAGAGGCGCTCCATTGAGGTTGATTTGAAGCTGGCGATGAGTCTCTTTGGTGTTGAGATGGAAGGCAGTAGCGGTGGTGTTGGCTTCGCTCAGCTTCAGTCTCCAGGTCTTGAGATATGCTGCAAGTAGGGCCATATCTGCAGTAAGTGTACTTTCTACTTCTGTCCAGCTGCTGTCCGAGTGGAGGATCGTCGGCGTAGCCATATTGTCTAGATGTTGTTTGAGGTAAATCGCTGATATATAAGTTAAACAGCATGGGAGCCAGTACAGATCCTTGTGGTACTCCGTTCCCCAGACGACGCAGGCGACTACTCTGCCCATCAGTGGTCTTGAGAATAAAGCTACGGTTTGCAAGCATGTTAGATATGAATTGTACGATCCGGGATGGTCCTGAGAAGCTTGAGTGTCAGGCCCTGGTGCTACACGGTGTCGTATGCTGCAGTGAGGTCCACCAAGATGACGCCTGACTTTTGACGCTTTTCAAAGCTTTCCTCAATATCATTTGTGAGTTTGACAATCTGGTGGACAGTGCTCCGGCCACGGCGAAATCCTGCTTGTTCGTCAGGCAGATGGGTTCGACGACGGGCTCCAGCCGGGCCAGGATCATCCTCTCAAGGAGTTTGAAGGAAACACACAGTAGTGATATTGGGCGGTAGTTCTTAGGGTTGTCGACAGGCTTGTTTGGTTTGGGGAGTGCGATGATAGTAGCCCTCCCACAGATCTAGGGTAAGGACTGGTTGGTAAGGCAACATGTGTAGAACTGATCCATTCAAGACATCGTGGGCCGTATTGCATCAGGAACTCAGCTGGTATGTTATCAGACCCCTAGGCCTTTCCACTCTTTAGTTGGCTGATAGCAGAGGTAAGCTCATCTAGTGAGAAGGATGTTGAAAGTGACCCGTCCGTTTAACAGAGCGAGTGTGATCCTTATCAATGTTCTTGAAACGACCATTTGCAAGGCCGGTTGCAAGGACTTGGTCAGCGATTGGGTTGGCAGTCACTGGACATTTTGATGGTTTGGAAATTCTGCCGGTGAGGCGATTTATAGTCTTCCAGGCCTTCCTGCTGGAGTGAGTGAAGTCGATTCCCTTGACCGTCTCCTCCCAGCGCTCACGGCGTTTCCTGTCCAAGCAGTTTGTCAGATCTGAAGCCTTGGATGACGCTTCTTCCCCGGGTTCAGAATTCAGGAAATCATTGTAAAGAATATCACATTCCTCATCCCAGGATGGGATATAGCTGCGACGACAGCCACGTGGGACGGTCTTCTTTGCTATGCTAATAAAGAGTTTACACAATGCTGTGTAGGAATAGTCCAGGTTGGAGGAGGTTGGTGTTGGGAGGTTGGGCACTTCTGAATCCACCAGGTTCTTAAACTGGTCCCAGTCTGCATGCCTTGCGGAAGTTCCACCTTTTCACTGGCTTTGTTGGTATACAGGCTTAGCAAGGCTCTCCTGAGCGATCAGTGATGGTCTGTGTTGGGACTTCGGAAGGCGGTCGAGAACAGTACGGTGAACAGAGATGGTGTCCATGTTTGCAAATGCAAGGTCTGGATTTGTAGTTGTATTCCACCTTCCCAAAACTGTCTGGTTGCTTGGGGTCTTGCAAAAGTCGGATTTGGCAGCCCAGTCCTCTAGGGTGGCTCCGTCAGGATTGTTATTCCTGTAACCCCAGGTAATGTTATGACTGTTAAAGTCACCAGCGTAAATGCAAGGTGCCCCATATTAGGTAGAGAGTCTGCTTGAAGCCGATGGTTAGGTGGCTTGGTGACATTGACACCTGCAATTTGGGTCGTTGCCCATTCCAGGATGCCGTCGTTAAAAGTCAATATGGAATACTGAAAATCTTGCATTTTTACACTCTATCAAATATCTCAAGGTGAATACCAATAAATGCCTAAAACCTATCAAAAACAAACCGATACATATTACCGCTTAACCCTCGTCCGACCGGGGGCGTTACCCCCCCCCCCCCCCCCGACGGATGATTGATTCCCTGCCGCACAAAAACTCAAACGAATATGATTCTAATGCTTTTATGTAATTGTAAGTTCATCCTTTGCGGTAATTTTAGCGAGAAACAAATGGAGCTACCATCTTTAGGGGAGTCAGGGTGTCCCGTCAAAGTCGGAAGGTACGGGGTGTGGTTGCTACCTGCCTATACTTTACTGTTTAAAAATGCCAAAAAATGGTACTTATGTTACTTATGATGCTACTGTAAACAAATACTGACAATATGTGTATTTTTTCTGATATTTTAGAGCAATAACATGTGTTTGCTTACTTTGGTACCCATCATTGCCAAATAAGTATACCAATTTTGCTCGCATGAATGACGAAAACCCCTTGATTTTGGAGATTTGCTTACAAATAACTTTATAAATAAACGTCAGCGTCACTGTGACGTCATATTTTAAAAACTTGATATACTTGTACGTCATTTGAAGAAAGGACATTATGTAGCTACACACTGATACCAAACAAGATGATGTTTGTCCCTTAATTACAAAAAAATCAAGAGGGTGGTAACCCCCCCCCCCCCTTGGTAGTGAATGTAAAAAACCCTTGGTTGGACGAGGGTTAATAAGTGTCATTGCTAGCCATAATGGATACCTATCTTGGGTGACATCCCACATGTATCGATTATTCTGAATGCCTAATGATATGTAAACTGACCTGATTGACTTACAGGGATATACATGGCAAATATTGCAGCTCTAGGTTAGATAAAGTTATCAATTTGTATCCATTTTATTCTTAAGAGTATCGAAAGCCATCCTGGATACTATTATGAAGGAATTGATTATCGCATTTGTGACAAATATTTCTGATAATTTTAATTAAATTCTGTACCGCCAAAACATCAGGATAGATGCCATTACCAATCTGCGGTAAAAAGCAGATCACGATCAGACTCTTCATTGTATTGGCGGCCATAGTGAATTCATGGGTGGAGCACACTCAGCTTCAACTTCATGTGGTCTCAGCTTCGACTTCATGTGGTTTGAGTCCCACTTAATTTGGACTTTCAGACTTTAACACCCCCCCCCCAATTTGATATAGATATAGATACTCTACTTAATTAGTATATATGTGGTGTTATGCCCCCTGGATGCAGGGTTATGCCATGATGTTCCTCGTCGTTATTGTGGACAAAGTTAAGTGAATACCCTAATTATGCTCTCGGCGTTGTTAAGTGTCGTGAGCTGCTGTCAAGGTAGAACACCACATAGACACTAATTAAATAGAGTATCTATATCAACACCAAAACCAAAAGGTCCTTTTAAGGACCGCCCCATTATCCAGATTCTTGTATCACACAGGTAAACCAATATTATATACTACCCATATCCTCATAGTTAAAGAGGCATGAGGATATTTCCAGAAAGAAGCGCCCCGAATTATTTTTTTCGAAACCGGATTTTTTGCATATTTGAAATGCTTACCAATGTATTAGATCACACCTAAAGTGAATAAGCTGAAAACGTGATCTTTATGTAATAAGATGATGATTTAGTTTTTTTTTATCAAAGTACGGTTTTCTATGGGGACGATTACGATAGCGGGCAAGTTCAAAACAAAGTTTGTGGTTTTATTTTGTACTTGTTGTCCAATACACCTTTGAAGCGTTCTCGGTGTACAACCGAGTTCAAGCGCAATTTATGAGAAATTTGTATTCTCAAAAAAATCTCTTCCAGTCACTTTAAGTCTCCATTTTTACGCATTCGTGCCGGTAGATTGGTAACCCAAACCTATATCACACTAAATCACCTTTTTATAAACTATATTACTGGTCCCTAAAGTCCCTTAACTGCATTTAAATGCAATTTTGAAAAAAAAATTACTGAGCGGCCCCCTTCTTTGGGTTAGGGCAGGGTTTCCCAACCTTTTTGTCCCGAGACCCCATTTCTTGACACTTAGCTTGCGGTGACCCCCATTGCTCAAAATAATATATTCTCAAAAAGAAATTTGACCAGTCAAGAAAATGTTGAAGGTGTTGTTGAGAGGTACGTCAGTGGAAAGCCAAGTTTTCAAGCCAGAGGAAGGGGCTTGCAACAAAGTCGCCTATATCTACCGGAAGCTCTGAATCAACTGATGACAGGGAAATTAAAAAAAATCGGCTGTGGCATTCTAAGGGCATGGTGCTCTCCATTCCTAAAACAAGTGCGCACGGAGTGTGCAAAAATCCTTTTTCATTACAATCGTGTTCATTTTTGGTCTTTGAACAGTCCTGTAAGTGACATTTGATACTAATTTGAACGCGAAGCGCGCGGAAGTTTAATCAAATACAGATTTAATTGATTAATCAAACACTGAAAAAATCAGTTTTGCTTGCTTGAGATGACTAATTTCATTATAGTCAAGTTCAATTTTGATCTTTGAACAGTCCTGTAAGTGACAATTTACACTGATTTGCGCGCAAAGCGCGCGGAAATTTTACTAATCAAATACAAATTAATTGATTCAAACACTGCAAAATCAGTTTGGCTTGCTTGACATAGTTAAATTATAATTACAGTGAAATTCTATTAGTAACCAATTTTGTTCTGCCTTTTGAACAGTACTTAATTTAAAATAACTTTCGCCGACCACCTTCTTAAGGGTCCCGCGACCCCAAAAGGGGTTCGCGACCCTCAGGCTGGGAACCCTTGGGTAGGGGGAAAAATTGCCCTAGATCTAAAAGAAAAAATAAAAATACCTCCTTTTTTGCGATCTTGTCAGATGTCCTTGGGACACATTTTATACAATCTCCCACACCATTTATAAAACTAATTTAGGACTACATTATTTATTTATTTCTATATTCATTAAATAACTATAAAGAAGTACACAAAGCCCAGGACAATGTTGTGGAAACCCAAACCAAAGCAGGGCAAACATGCCAAAACAGATGTGATGTGAGCCAAAATATACGAATATAGTAAAATAGTTTCACTTGCTTAATTTCAATCGTTATAATAAAAGAGCAAACATAACCCACATTTAAGCATCTCTAGGTAATTTATTTGTGAATACAATCCCCCCCCCTTCAATAAATAAGTATACAATAATTCATTTTGAAAGCCAATACAATAAAATATACTAATGATTATAATAATAATAAAACTAGTAAATAATACAAAAATAGTAGGCCAAAGATGCGACGAATATAATAATCTATAATAATTAGACAAAAGATATAGTTAATGTTTCGGAAGCAAGTAAAACACAATAATATATTAAATGTAGAATGAA
This sequence comes from Ophioderma brevispina, assembly GCA_023653785.1. Taxonomy (NCBI): domain Eukaryota; kingdom Metazoa; phylum Echinodermata; class Ophiuroidea; order Amphilepidida; family Ophiodermatidae; genus Ophioderma; species Ophioderma brevispina. The sequence continues at coordinate 36,889 of JAMKCH010003981.1, forward strand.
TATATTATAATAATAATAGCAATAAGAAAATCGAAGAAGAATAAAATTATAATGTTTAATAATAATTAAAAATGAGAGAAAATTGTATATAATAATGCTTTGAAAACCAACTACAATAAAACAACCACAATAATAATAATTAAAGGTGTAATAATATAAAACAAAAAATTTAATAATAAAAAAAAAATAATTAATGAAAAGTAGACAGAATAATTATTATAACTGTGGTGGAAGCCAACTACAATAAAACAAAATAAAACAGTAAATTAGAATAAATAAAAATAATAATATAGTAAAAAAATAAATAGATATATTAAATAATAAATAAAAATAGATTAAGCTATATAGTAACTGTTTTGAAAGCACAAATTTTTAAAGGGGTGATTTTTTTATAGAAACAAGAATAATCAAAATAATGGGTAATTTAATAAAAAATGATAATTATAAGTCAAAATGATTGTTAAATAATATATATAAAATACAGAGGATAACTTCTATAACCGTTTTGGAGTTGTTAACTACAAAAAAAACAATACTAATACTAATTAAAGGTCCATTGGCCCGATAGCTAATAGCCTCGTCCCCAGGGACCTCCATGATTTTACCGGAAGTGGTTCTTAATTTGATATCAGAAGAAAAGTATATTTTTCTCTATTTACCCGGAGAAATCTTGGGGCTAAAAGGATGTTTGGTGTTGATGTATGAGCGAAAACGTGCCCCTTTTGGTTTTTCGACCATATATTAATTTTACACAGTACTCTTGGGGATTGCAAAATAACGTTAGCTCTCACATCAAAACGGCGTTGAAATATCGGCGCGAACGTTACAGATGGGGTCTTTGGGGTGAAGGCCATTCTATCAAGTGAAAACTATAGACTTAAATCGGGCCATCCCCCTTTAATGTAAAATAATATAGTCATAATAACAAAAATGTTAAAGAAAATAAAACTGTATGGTCATGTAATTTTTCATGATAATAATAAAACAATAACAAAACAATTATGTTAATAAATAAAATGATAGAAAGATATCAGAACTGTTTTGGAAGCTAACTAAAACTTAAAACAATGACACTAATACTAATTAAATGTATAATAATTAAAATTGATATATGTTAAAAATAAATTATAAAAGACAGGATAATTGTACAATAACCGAAACTTGGAAGCCCCAAACGAAAAATATGAATAAATATAAATTAAGATAATAATACAAGAACCATAACTACTAAAAAAGAAAGTATATATATGTATGTAAATTTAGGTTAAATAAAAATGGGCAGAATAATTATGTATATGGTTTTGGAAGCCAATTCCAATACAGGCAACCATGATGATGGATAATAAAATTAATAATTTCATTATTAAATGTGAAATTAATATGATATTAATAAAAAAAGAATGATGATAAATAGTAATAAAGTAATATCAATAAAATTAATTCAAAATATAATTGATATTTTAAATAATAGAAATTTAAAAAATAGTGAATAATATTTTGGAAGCAAACTGCAACTATGTAAAATATAGAGGTCAAAAATGTGGGGGGGGGGGGGGGGCTGGGATTCCATGTATTCATAAGCAACTGTGTATAACCCTATATTTTCATTGAAAAATTGGTCCCGTTATAGGGTTCACTTTCAGTACCCCGGAATGAATCATGCGCATGGGTACCTAACCGCAAAGTTCAACCCCCCCCCCCCCCCCCGGACCCACATAAGCTCACACTGCCATCCCGCTAAAAAAAACGGTTAAATGCCAGACGTGCGTACACAATAGAATATATCAGTACTTCCACAATGTCATTGTCTTACCAATGGAAAGTTTTTGTACAGGTAGTCATGTGAATCGTTAGAGATGAAAACATTCTTAAATGCAATTTTGTGATCATGTACTGTCAATTTAGCCATGTTTTCATCTCTAACGATTCACATCAGTACCTGTACAAAACCTCCATTGGAAGCAATGCATTGGGGAAGCTACTGAAATCTTTCTTGTCGTACCCTATTGGGATTGCGAAATACAAAAAATCTGGCAATTCCGTCGCCGGTGACTAATAATTATTTGGGTTAATAATGGCCCCGCGTGCACACAATGATGGGTAAGGTGAAGTATCCAAGTAAACTGTGCACATCACAACCAACGTCACACAAGTGCGGTGACTTGCATGTTATTACACCCACAAAAATCATTTATCTAACTCAATGACATCAACCGGGTTGCATTTAATTTTATTTTGAGTTTATTTCTTGGGTAATTGAGATAGCTTAAAAAATGTTTGAATCATACATAGGTTCTAATTACCGAAAGTACTGAAAATCGCACGACTTTACTGCGCTTTATTTTAGTAAGTATACCACACAGAAATCAAGCTAGTCAATTATAATTTTATTAATGGACTAAATTAATGTTGTAGGTATGTGGGGAAATAGGGAAAAGAATGGGAAAACCGAAAAGAGATATATACTCTCTAAATTTTTTAGATTGAAATGGCGGAAATCAAATTTTGATTCAAAATTGTTAAGCATTAGATTTTGTAATATTTCAGTGTATATTGTTTTAAATTTTTTATCTATACTTCCATTTGGTCCTGAGGAGCAATCTAATGGCGATTAAAGCAATATTAGCACATTTTTTGGAAAGAGGCGCACTCAATTTTCAAAAAAAAATTGAGATTTTTACACGGTTGCATTAGTAACTTGCTAGTTAACTATACCTGTGAATGGTTGAAGCTCCGAAAATGTCCTGTGTCACAACGAAGGAATTTTGTATAGAATAATAGCTAAGTAATCTCTGGGGATTCGATAATAATTCAACGGCTTCTGGAACGCCTTCCAATGTGAAATCTCCAGGAAATACCGCCATATACGTGTCTACGCTAATCTATTAGTTTGTTTTTGGTTCAGGCAAGTCAAGTTAGAGGTTATCGTCTCGAGGTGGCACTATTTCATATGACATACATAGAACTTAGCATTTCCACTCTGCCGTTGTCAATCTGGGATCCCCACTTCCTAATTACAAAATCGCTTATTTAGATAAATACTCATTCGAGCATTCTCGTTCGCAGGTATAGTTTCCTAGACATTACCAACGTTAATGTGCCAAAATATCCACTTTTGAAATTAAGGGGCAAACTCTCAAAATGTGCCCTTATGGCTTTAACGCAATAATAGCACATTGCGCCCCCATTTGTCCAAAAAATGATTTGTATGATGATGTGACCTATGACGGTCACTTGTTGACATTCAGTACGACCCCTCCTGTTGTTTTCTGTCAGGCAAAAATTACATTAGTTTCTGTGGACAGACCACAAAAATCTGTTTATCATTAACTTGCAGAAATCTTTCCTGATCTAAATTGGTCACAAATGAGCTGGTAGCATTAGCTTATTATGCTTGATACTAAAGTAGTATTATTAATTCGAAACAAAAGTTACAACATAAAAAACCGAATTCACCATGCAAAGTAATAGGTGGCTTTTGCCTGCCGTTTTTACTTTCTCTCTTACACCACAGGGGGGCGCCATAACATAAACAAATTCACCTCATCTAGTCCGGTTGCATTTGGTTACTTGATAGTAAACTATACCGTGAATGGTTAAGCTCGAAAATGTCCTCCCTGTGAATGGTTAAGCTCGAAAATGTCTATACCTGTGAATGTTTACGCTCGAAATGTCCTATAATCCCGTGAATGTTAAACTGCGAAAATTCTATACTTGTGACTGGTTTAAGCCTCGAAACTGTCTGTGGTCTTGCAAAGAAGGATTTTTGTTTTTGTTTGTTTTTTTTGTTTTTGTAATTAAATAATACCGGAGATCTCCGATAATGATGATATGTCATAAAAGGTATTGATTAGGCCCTTTCCAAAAAGATCAACGCGCCTTACAATTGTCAAACATAGAAACTTACATACAATTAAATGCAAAACATTACTACTTAGGTACTTAAATACTATATAGAAACTACAAACTACTTGCACGACATGAAAGGTGAAAAAAACCTCATTAGCCTACAATATATCTTATCTAAATTAAAACACACAAGTCGCAAAATATTCACAATAATAATTAAAAACGCTTAACTTTTGATCTTACAAGACATACAATAGATTTTAAGGTAATGATCTTCAATAAAAGCAGTGATGAAAAACTGAGGAACTATAACTGAGGAATAGGTGGTCTATCAAATTTTCTTAAGATTTGACATCGAATGCCATGCGGATAGATAGTGGTAGAACATTCCATAGCTTTGGCCTAACTAGTGAAGGCTGAAATCGCAAGAGCACGTTTATTCATGGCACAACAAGGCGGGTCCGTGTCGCTGGATGATTAATGCCACTTCTACCATAATTTCAAATTCAACATAACGGCTGTTGGAAACTGCCTTCAATATGAAATACCGGAATAGCGCCTATCCGTCTACGAGCATCCTTAGTGTTTTATATTTGTTTCAGTGATAAGTCCAAGTTAGGTCATTTTCATAGGTGACACTATTTCATCAATGGACGGACATAAAAACTTAACATTCCAGCTCTGCCGGTTAAGTACAATCTGGGGTCCCAATTGTAATTACAAAATCGCTATTTTTGATAATACCATTTTTTAGCATACTCCGCTTATTTCGCAGGTATAGTTTCCGAAACAATTCCCAGCAACTGTGCAAAAATCTCACATTTTGAATTGGGGGCGCTCTTCAAAAATGTGCTGTTATTACTTTAATTTTTAATCTAAGAATTTCGAGAGTATGTCTTGAGGTACTTTGTGCCTTGTTTTACATGCATTATCATATTATTAATGTTAGTCTCTTACTATAAATCCTGCAATTCAAATGTATCTAACTGGGAATACGACCTCGGGACCCGCTGTGGCTTATGAAACTATTAACCACAATACTAAACTCCCTTATGAGAACCTTTTAGTTTGCACACATTTGTTTCCTTTCAAATCAATATATTCGGGATTCCACGAACCATTGTAATAGAAAAACACGAAAGGACACACAAGGTTTTGACGATCTATTAAAATTTGAAGGTGAAAATACGATGCTAAATTACAATTATTTTTTAAAAGAAATGTATTTGAGGTATTTTTAATGAAAGTGAGTAATTAAGTTTGAATGTGGTATACTAACAATTGTATCCTTTTTGGTTTTATAAATTTATAAACTTTAATTTGAATGTAGGAGAGCGTGGCCCACTGTTAGGATATCGCCTTTGGTGCAGGATGTCGACGTTTCGAATACCGGTGGGGCATTTCAAAAATGGGTAAAAGTTAGCTGTAGTTTACTGAATTTAGGTAAAAAATTTAGGGACAATTTTTTGAAAAGAAAGTCCACTTTTGGTATGAGATGTCGGCAAAAGTCAAAAAAAGGACCGTTATAGGGGTTATGTTTATCTTTACCAAAAAAGTGTCATTTTTTTCGAAATCCTGGCACCCCCCCCCCCCCCACAAAAAAAAAATAATTCTGCGTCGGGCCCTGGTGACCACTGAATGATTTACCCAGCTAAATGAGACAAAAACATTAACTGATTGGAGTCGGGTTTACTTAAAAGTACAAGGAATTATAACTCAAACCAATTACGTTGCAGCCAACAGTTGTAAATGATAAGGGTTAGTATTTGTTTTACAACACATTAACTTAGTTTAAAGTGAACTGGAGTCTGGAGACAATTCAAAAGAAGCCGCCTCCATTTTTATTACCCGATTGTTTTGCAATATTGGGAATGCTTACCAATTTATGTATCAACCTGAGTTAATAAGATGAATACCCGTCTTTATGTAATAAGATCAGAAGCTATTTTCATTGTCTGTCGTGCACGACAAAAAAGTTTTTCCTCTGTGGATCGCATATAATATGCATGTAGCAATTTCTTGTTTTCTTTTTTTTTTTTTTTTTTTTACTTGTTCGGTCCGCATAAATTTTCGAACGTTCTCGTAGTAGGGTTCTCACCGATCAAGTGGCAAATATGAATGAAACTTATATCCTAACAATCTTCTCCTGTCCTCATATAATGTATGTTTTGTGGTGGTTTAATATTCTCTAATGAATAAGGGTCTTTGTGACAATTTTAAGTCTGTTATCATTTACTTATGTTGAGTATTAATAAAAATGAATTGAGTATTTACGATTACCCGTTTGAGTCAAATTACGAAACACTGATCATTTATTGAGTGTATATAGATGTAGATATTTGGTATCCTATCCTATAGACTCCCATCTGAGTGCGGGAATTTTCTTGAAGATACGAATTTTCTCTCAAGTTTACTTGATCGCTTGTAGACTACCTACCAAATGTTTTCGAACGTTTATTGGACAAACATAAAAGAGAAAAAAGAAACCAGAACTTGTTTTGAACTTACCCTTGTTATCGCAATCGTCCCTATAAAATTTCATGCTTTGATTTTCCCTGTCGTGGCACGACAGAAAATATTAAATCATAATTTTTATTATACAGACACGTCGTCGGCGTATTCACATTGGTAAGTAGTCAACTATGAAAAACCGGTTCGAAAAAAGGGTCGCTCTTTCTGGAATTGTCCTCCTGTCTTAATTTTCCCATATTTATCTCGCGCTGGTGAGGCAGACTGTAGATGCAGGCAAACTTTGAAAGAGACCAAAGCGAGCAGCAGAAATAATTATAAAGGACCATAATGAGAAAGCTTTTTTTTTTGCCGATGGGAGGTAATTTCCTACCCCCAAAGTAAAGGAGAGAGGTGGAAGTGGCCCAACATTTGCTTGACAAGTGAACTAATGCAACCAAAGGAGATTGGAACTAGATTGATTGATTGATTGATTGATTGCTTGATTGATTATTGATTTGAGTGAGTGTTTGAGTGAGTGAGTGAGTGTGATGATTGATTGAGTGAGTGATTGAGTGACTGAGTGAGTGCGTGATTGGTGAGTGATTGATTTATGATGTGGGGGAGTGTGATTGATTGAGTGGTGAGTTCATTCAATGATTCCATCATTGATTTCAAGGTCCCCTCAACTTCCTACAATAGGAAGGTGTCATTCTACAGGTCTTGTGCATAACCTTAAGCCCTTTCTGGCGTACACACGTATGGTCATATATTCCAATCATGCATGACTGTGTAAAAAACTGAAATTAAAAAAGCTGTAAACATCCGTAGGAACTTCATAACGGGAATGTTTCATCAATTTTTGTAAACGTAGGAAATGGCTGAAAGAGGAGGATAATTTTAAGCGATTGGTGATATTTATATCACCAGTTTCGTAACTTTTATGCCGTGCATACGTACCGACAAGTTGGTATCAGGTATAGACGAATGAAGGTCCTATAGACCAGACCAGTGGCGTAACAGTCTTTGCCCGCTCTGAGGGGCAAATTTCCCCATTCTTGGGATTTTCAAAGCCCCAATTTTTTCTTTTCTTCCGGTCATAGGGCCTAAAAAACATCTTGATTTAGCATGGTTTTTGCCAATCTTTTCCACTGGCCAAAGTTCGCCAGGGGCAACCTGCCCCCCCCCCCCCCCCCCGCCCTGTTACGCCACTGGACCAGACAGAGGAAAATATTGATAGAAGGTGTTTTAAATAAGGGGTCCGTATTAAGCTTATTAATTTGAAACAGTCTTTCGATATTGAAATTGGATCGAATATGCTAGTCATGTTCCTCTTAAAGGGACATAATGGCATGAAACAATTGACATAATGCAAGGAATCCTTACTGAAATCACTTTCACGAACTGTTTGAAAACAATTGATAGACCATACGCTAATCGGTAAATAACAACAGAGGCGCTCCACCGCAAGCATGATGGGTTCGAAAAAGGGGCAAACACGAACCCGGAAGTTTCTATCTACTATCGCCGCTGTGTTACGCATAGACAACCACGCTGTTAGGCGTCGGCAATCCTCTCAGGCCGGCCTTCCAAATCCTACAAATTCTACAAATTTGATCACGAGAATAGATTGTACAAGTTGATAAATTTAATACAATTTGATCTTCACTAAATGAGGCCCAATATTATGAGGATATGGAAATATGCTCTCGATATAGCTAGTATTAGTTTCTTGTTTCTGGGAGAATTCCTACGCGATAGCATGATGAGCATCTTTTTATTTTGAGTGCTTGCCTCCCTATAGCAGATATCGGGTACATAGGCACAATAATTTGCGAAAATGGGGCCCTATCTAAAGCCCTTTTCAGAATTTACCCAGAACACGGAAAACGTAAATACCACAACCACAACAAGCTACGACAGAAAAGAAATATTACCATTCCAATATTCACTAATATCACGTTATAGCCCCCATAACCCGGAAACGAGTCCTTCTGTTTGCTATCCTTTCTGTCTTTTAACTGATTTTATTTCAAAGTAACCTATACTCGGCTAGTTTCCTCAAATTGGATATCTGCAAGTTTGTTTCAAAAATATATTGAACAATATTTGTCGAGCCGAATATACCATTTTTCATTAAAACTATAGCATTGAACGGGTGCATGGCCTTGGTTAGTAACACTACCGAATGTTTCTTTTAATTTTTCGCCTTACATGACTTCTATGTTATTGCAGCTTATTGCTAAATATTAATTAATAGGCCTACGAATTTTTACACGTTAACAATCGCCGGCAAATGATGTAAGTTTCAAATGTAGAGTGATGTGTAAAACACTTCAAAAACACACCAACAGGAAAATACTCCAAGATGACGCGTCATTAAAAGTTGCTAACATAAAAAAAAAAAATACCCCTATATTTCCTTCCGGATATCTCCGATCATTAATAACATGCAAAAACAGCGAAAATGATCGCCATTGGGTCGATAAAAAGGTCCTAAAAGTAGTTTGAAAGAGGAGATTTTTAAAGCATTCGCCAAGCACATTAACGTAGTTCGCGTCTATGTAAACACACGGGCTGGGAGAAAGTGACAGCAGCCGCAGTACGGCGCTCTTGCCCCTTTTTCGGCCCCATGACGCATTGCGTTTCCGATTAGCGATAACCTTATGTTTACATCTGTAAAACAGTAAAAACAGGAAGTTCCAGGGGGAGGTTGCAGTTGTGGCAATTTCTGGAACAAGGATGCGGGCATTACTGCCAGCATTTACCAAACTTGAAAGCATGTTTCATCAGCTCATAACCATTGCTATTGTATTGTGCTAATCCGGCAATCCATCTTCACTTGCCAGATCAATATCTTACCTACAAGGCCAATCCCATCCTTGAATGTTTTTTTAAATTGTGTCCGCAAAACATGCTAGAATGCACTGTAAATTCTGTCAGGGAGTGAACACATTGCTTTTCTGTTCCAGAAATTGCCACCAAACGGCCACCTCCCCTGGGGAACTCTTCCTGTTTTTACTGTTTTTACGATGTAAACAATCCAAATTGTTTTCAAACTCAGTGAATTGATTTCAGTAAGGTCCTTTTCATTATTCAATTTTTTTTCACGCATTATGTCCTTAACACCTGTTAAAAGGGATTTTGTGGCGAAGTACTGTAATTCCCCCTTGAAATGGTTCTTGCACAACGCTGTTACTATATTAACCGAGCAACGATAACACATTTTGCAAACAAGTTGTGTAAATTCTACACGAGTGTTACATGTGGTCAGGCGCGGATCCATTCACATTGGTAAGTATCCAAATATGAACAACTCGGGTTCGAAAAAATTTGAGGCGCTTCTTTTTCTGGAATGGTCCTCCTGTCTCTTTAAATTTCCATATTTATCGCGCTGGTGAGGCAGACTGTAGATGCAGGCAAACTTTGAAAGAGTTTGCCGTGGCATACGGACGACAAGTGTAATCAGTATACGAAGTGATTCATATAGACCAGACCAGTGGCGTAACAGGCTTGCCCCCTCTGATGGGGGCAAGTTTCCCAGTCTTGGGAATTTTTCAAAAGGCCAATTTTTTCCCGGGCAGAGGCTAAAAAACACTGATTTTAGCAGGTTTTTTGCAAATTTTTTTCCTCCCCCCCCCCCCCCGCCCTGTTACGCCACTGGACAGACAGAGCAGAATATTGATAATTTTGTTTTTATAAATAATCCGTAATTAAAGCTTTTAATTTGAAAAACAGCTTTCGATATTGAAATTTGGAAGGCGCAATATTCGAGTCATGTGTCTATTAAAGGGACATAATGGCATGAAAAAAATTTACATAATGAAAGTATCCTTACTGAAATCACTTCCACGAGTTTGAACAATTTTGGATTGTTACATTCTGTAACACAGTAAAAAACAGGAAGAGTTCCAGGGGGAGGTTGCAGTTTGTGCAATTTCTTTCTATGAACAAGGATGCTGACATTACTGCCAAGCATTTACCAAACTTGAAAGCATGTTGTGGAAGTATTCCAAATATGAAAAACTCGGGTTCGAAAAAATGGGTGCTTCTTTCTGGAATTGCCTCTCCTGTCGCTTACTTTTTCCCATATTTATCGCGCTGGTGAGGCAGACTGTAGATGCAGGCAAACTTTGAAGAGACCAAAGCGAGCAGCAGAAAATATTATTAAAGGTAGCATAATGAAAGCTTTTTTGCCGAATGGGTAGGTCATTTCCTACCCCAGTAAGAAGAGAGGAGTTTAATTTTTTTGAAATTGGTGTCGCACAACATGCTAGATGCCCTGTAAATTCTGTCGGGATGTGAACAACTTGCTTTTTTCTGTTCCAGAAATTGCCACAAACTGCCCACATCCCCCGGAACTCCTTCCTGTTTTATTACTGTTTGTTTAACAGAATGTAAACACCAAATGTTTTCAAACTCTGGAAAGTGATTTCAGTAAGGGTCCTTTTTTCATTATGTCATTTTTTTCACGCCATTATGTTCCCTTTAAACCTGTTAAAAGGGGAATGTTGTTGTGGGAAGGTACTGTATTCCTTGGTGAAATGGTTCTTGCACAACGCTGTTACTATATTAAAATCAGCCCATTTGGACAAGTTACAGCCTTCAAGCCCCCGGAATTGTGACGTTTTTTCAAATCCTGGATCCGCCCCTGATGTTGATCTTTATCAATTATATTCAATGTTGAACACCCGATGCTAGGTTCATATATGTAAATAGTAAAGTGTAGTTTTTAACGAGATAAGGTCACGGCGATTTTTTGAAGATTTAGGTGACATGAGAAATAATTTATAAAATTATTATGTTTGCTTCACACTTAAGTGACCATGGGGTTTTCACGCCGTTGGTGCCCAAGGGGGGGTGCAATGGGACCCCACACTAAGGGGGAAACCACTTTCCAGAGGAAATTTTTGCACGAAATTAATCCCACATTGTGGAAGGGGATCATAAGACACAACCCCAACATACAGCAATAAAAACATGAGGATTTGTAATTTGGTGTGCCAAATTAGGGGCAAAACAGTTTTCAAAACACGCGACGAAAATGGGCAAAAGACGGAAAATTTAAAATGAGGCCTTGCGCTTCCATCAAACGTTTAAAAACTTATTGTATGTTGATATTTGCTAGAAGACCCAATTAATTGTTTTACACAAAACCAGCAGTTTTTTTAGGGAACCTGTATTTTTAAGGGGGTGTGTGACGTTGCCAAAAAATACACGTTCATTTCCCTATAGAGTTTGTACAGTAACGGTTGGCAACGTACGCGTACATGATGTGAATGTTTGTTCAGCAAATTAAAGGGTTAATATTTTTAATGTTTACTAGGTAATTGTTTACTTAAATGTATGTGTGAACTTATATCAGCAAAAAATTGCTTCGGTTCTCGGTTTATTCTTATTTAAAAATCTTTCTCAATGACTTCCTAGTGCCCAAGGGGGGTTCATGGGACCCCCACTATTCTCTCATTCAAAGGCTTGGCCGATTTTAATTATTTTGGTATGAAAAGAAGCGCATTAAAAGTCCAGACAATTACAAAAAATTTCGGCGCAAAGAATCCCACGCGATAAAGCGGCCAGCGCGAAACAAATTTTGGGGGTACCTAGGAACCCCCACCGGTCCACTTAAGTGTTAAAAAAAGAAAAAACCTAAAAAATTAAAAAAAAAAAGTTGTTGTGTGAAAACAAATTACTTTCTATAACCAATAAGTGTGTTCATTCGGAATATTTTATAATATGAGGAAGTTATTGGTAGTGATAATAAATTGATGTTCATTATATTTTATAATATGAAGAAGGTATTCCGAAACACCTTGGCAGGAGAAAAGGGGGAGAAGAATATATGTTTCTACGTATTGGTTAATGCTGACAAAAGGAATCGAATACTGAAGATAAGGGTCAAAATGATAAATGTGCTGAAATTATCGCAATTTAAACTGTATCTAAAATGCAATATGCTTGCACCATCGTTATGTCCACGTTGTCAATTACATTAAAGGGATGAGCAGCGACAATGCAAGGGAACAATTTTAAAATAGTTTATATCTGAATTTCTTATTGATTGAGGGGAATCCAAAATTATGTCGCTTGCTGAATGGGAGTAGTTATTTAATTTAGTATTTTTTATGTTATTTAGTTATTATATTTGTGTATTATTATATTTAATATTGATAATTATTTGATTTTATTTCATTATTATTATTATTAGTAGTAAAAAATTACCAACCTTATTTAGGTGGTTTAGGGGGAAAATTGGCTTTGATATTCACTTATTACGGCCGGTATCCATGATTTAGGTTATTCCGTTTTGGATAACAAAGGAGATGATTATTAATTTATGCAAATTAAGGGTAATCCACTAGAATAACAAAGGAAATGAATATTAATTTATGCAAATTAAGGGTATAAGGGAATAACAAAGGATATTAATATTAATTTGAATAGAAATGAATTGAATAAAAAGAACTCATTATAACCTAATGAATAATTCAAATATCCCCAAATGTTATTGTTAGAATTATATGACTAATTCAGCATAGGCGAAATTATCTTTGTTATGCACGAAATTTGGCGTTAAGGTGAAATTCTGTTTCCCCGAAAGGCAGCTTTTGTTTGCGGTTTATTCCGTCAAAAGATATGAATAGTAATTTATGCAAATGAGGTGGAATAAGGATATGAATATTAATTAATTTAAATAACAAAAAAGAGCTCATTATGAACTAATGAATGATTAATATTTCCCCTTATTCCACTGTTAGGATGATTATTATTATTATTGTTTTTATTATTATCCTTACTTTGTTTGTCTTAACGACCACTTACAAGGTGATGATTAATACTGAAATTACACACATACACACATTTTGATTGCGAAACTTGATTGCGAAAACTGCGTGCAGAAATTCCAATTTTTCTATAAATAGATAGTGGACTATGTGACAATGGCGTTGTGTTTGGGTTGCATGCAAATGCTATTCATGATGAGGGAAATCCCAATATTACGTCTCTGTGTACTGATTCCTTCATTCAAACGAACAGTGATTGGCTGAGCGCACTTGGCACCACTTCAAAGCAAATAATGTTGTTTACTCACAGGCCAGGGGCCAGACAGTATAAAAACAGTGACAGAGAGAAAACAATCAGTTCTCTAACGGAGTTTGAATTCAACTAAACTTACCGCATTGGTTATGTAGGAAAGACGTACAAGAGCTTACAAGGTAGGTGAACATAAATACAGATGGGATTGGATATTTAGCTAAAGCTCCATGCTAGTCGGGGGGGGGGGCGTTGGACACGATCTGCTCGATTTGGGCATTTGGGATTTCCAAACGGTCGTTTAGGGAATTCTTACGTGTATTTTCTACGGTAGCCTTAGTCCCAGTGACATTGCAAAATCACCCTTTAAACCTTCGTTCAAAAGATCTTAGTGTTAAATATCATGATAGGAAAAGTGGCCTCGAGACCATAGTTCTTTCAATAGGTATGATGTATTATCCAGATTAATTTCAGGACCGGATGTGGTGTATTTATATTTATCACATTTTCAAGTGCTGGTATTTTACTGTGGCAGGGGAATTGTTCACTTTGCCATGTTTGTTAAAAAAAAAAAAAAAAAAAAAAAAAAAAAAAAAAAAAAAAAAAAAAAAAAAAAAAAAAAAAAAAAAAAAAAAAAAAAAAAAAAAAAAATAGAATAAGCCCTCTTTTTGACCGTCTCAATACCCAATGACCACCTTTTTCCCCATGTGATACCCAATGACCCTTTTTTGCAGCATAATGCCACAGATGTCATAGTCCAGTACCCAATGACCCCCATTTGTTTAGTGAACTTCCACTTTTAAACCTAAATTTTTGCTTACATTTTTATTTAGCATGATAGAACCAGTGCCATCGTTCCCCATAATTTCATTTATTTGACTTCTCTCCAAAGAGCCCACTCTCAAGCAAAATTTTGTTACTAGTACCGAATGACCCCCTTTTTTCAAAAGACATCCAGTACCGATAGCCCCTACTTTAAAATCCCCTCCCCCCGGGATTTGCCCAAAGTATAATGGTTTGATCTTATGCAGTTATTAAATATAAAAATATGGTTTATAATGGTTATACTTTGTAATTAATGCATTCATTAATCTTTTTGACTTATTTATTTTCAATCAATATGTATATTGTACATAGCTTATGACATAGCTTGTGTGGGATCTTATCACAAACTTTTTTCATTCACTTTATAGCGATAAGAATGCACTTCACACTGCACTGACTTTAAAGGTACAACGAGAGATTTTTTGGCATATGTAGTGATTTCATATAGATAAGTATTTACCTTGTATTTGGTTACAGAAATGCCTTGAAAGTGAAAACAAAAGGCGATTTTGATTTGCTTAATTTCAATATAAAACACAGGATGAATTTAGTATTTGCTCCTACTATATAATAAATTAGAAATTTCACTAATTTTTATACCAAGGAAATTATTCTCAGTTTAATCATTTCACATGGGGATATAGTTGATAGAAAGTTTTTACTTTAGTGCGGAAATCAGAATTTTCACATTTTTAGGGACATATATGTGAAATCGCTCATTGCACCTTTAAAACTCCATGGTGCTGCATGTCTCCCTTTGGATTTACTTTAACTTTAAAACACGGTGATTTTTGGTTGGTCACACACCCACAGTGTGACCCCTTTCTGGTAAATCACTGAAACAAAGTTTCTGACCCAGAAAAAAAGTTTTTAAAAGGTAATGTCAGTCAGAAAGTGGCCACGACCTGCTCGATTTGGGCATTGGGAATTTCCAAACTGTAATTTGGGGAAACTTCTACGTGCATTTACTATGGCAATCTCGCTCCCAGTGACATTACAAAATCACCTCTTAAACCTTAGTTCAATAAATCTTAGTAATATCATGATAATTTTGGAATGAATTACTGACTTCGAAATCCGTCAGGGTTAGTGGATTAACCCCGCTGCAAAACAGTGTAATTTCCAATAACTGTCATTTCGATTTAAATATTCGTGACTAGATATAACCTTTAGTCGAGTCTCCGTCTGATATGCGTAATAACGCCCTATACCGTTAAGTCTTTGCACTAGGGTCACACCGGATCTTGATGCAGATTTGAATTCACTGCGGAGTTGATATTTCATTAATTTTTGTCAACTATTTTTGCTTTGGGGATTTAAAGGTGAAATTGGTGGCACTTAAAGGCATCATTTAAGAACAAAATCAGAAATCATTTTTCCAGGGAATATTTCTCCAGAATTCGCACATTATTTACATTATTGCTTAAATTCAATATGAATTCTAAACAAATAATTGCAGATATCGTATTTTATTTGCAGAGCAGACGACATGCCTATCCAACTCGAAGATCCCTGCGACTGCGGGAACGCAGACCCAGTCCGATTTCGACAGTATAGAAATAGTAACAAAGAATTGATCGGGAAATTTTGTAAAAAATGCAATATGGAATGGCTGTCAGGGGGATATCTGTCAGCCAGTTCGAGTTATGATAGCACAGATTTTGGCCCGGTTGACGCCAAATTGCTTGCTAAGAACAAACCACTGGAGCTTGAGGAAACGAGAGCGTTCCAAATCCACAGTGCAAGAACGAAGATAGACTTAACGCATTATGCAGACATCCTGAAACCAGCCGACCATATTACTTGGCATCGGAAAAAGGGCATCTGGCATCATTCTATTGTAACAGAAACCCGTCCAAAAACTAACGAAATAATTGTAATTCACTGGACTAAAAACGATCATGGTGATTTAAAGATCATAGAGGAATGCTTACAAGTAGAAAGAGAACAGGGTTCTCTGTTTAATGTGATGTACCGCGTGGACTATCCTGAAGAAGTCACGAAAGCAAATGACAAAGAACTGGTTCTGGCGAGAGCGCGGTCTCGGATTGACGACACACTGGATATGGACTGTTTACAGACAACTTGTGAATCTGTTGCAACGTATTGCAAAACAGGATCGGAAAAATCCTCACTCATTTATCGTGGCTAAAAGGAAAGATCAAGAAGCCTCGGTGGCCCACTAGATCACAGGCAATAAAATCCTTTGTGAAAAGTGGACTCAGGCAGTTTCAAAGGCAGCACCGACGGCAGCTTCGGAGGTAATCCCAGCAGAGTTAATAGTAGTGCTTGTAAAAGGTCCCAGGAGTGGGCTCTGGGTTATAATCATTTTGGAAACGGGGTTCGTAATTTGGGTTTGAGCGAGGCACACACAGAGAGAAAGATGGTAAAACGTCAAGGATGCTTCGTGGAGGCAACAACTCGGCGAGTGGTTGAAGGCTTGGCTTCCGCTGGTTTGGCAATCGGTTGCTCCATTGGTCTTGAAATTGGGATTGGCTGTCTGTTCGGTAAGTCCTTTTGGACCATCTGGTATCTTAGTGGGCGGCATCATCGGTGGACTAATAGGAGGATTGCAGGAGGTGCAGTAGGTAGAGTCATTTTGGGATTGGCACATGGCTTGGAAAGCCTTCCGGAAAGGCCATATCTCGTCGCTGTCAAAGATGATAGAGCGATTACAAGTATTGATGACCTTCAACCAGGAGATCATATCGCTGTTGAACTTCTGGTGTCTTCATCCAAATGCCACGCAATTGTGGTTCGAGCACAATGGTGCGGATAAAATCTTAGTGATCCGCAACATCCTCTGGAAATGGGTGGTGGAGGAGTGGATGCAGTTCAGCCAGCCGCTGTTTCCGAGTCGAATAGCAAAAGGAACATGTTTGGAACCAGAGGTGGTCATTCAGAACGCTAGGCAAAATGGAGGCGACAAAATACGCTTTAGCTCTCTATAACTGTAAAACCTCCCTTTTGTCGAGGGAATGCAAACTATTCTCTTGCACGTAATCGAGACTGAGTCAATTAGAATTATACAGTCACTTTTTTCAGACATCTAATCCACATAGTTATGTGTCGAAGTGTCTGACTGAAACATCTGCTTTATAATATAAAAATATTTAAATGTTGGTACTTTAATTTGGCCAGTGTGTGTAGTCCTCCGGGCTCACATTCCGCCTACAACGTGAAGAATAGGGCAACTCATCAGTTTGACTCTTCACGCAACAATTGTTTCACTCTTTTTTTCGTTGTTGTCTATGGATCCAGGCGGACTAGGCCTCTTGCAGACCATATCTCCTTTACACGGTCATATCCGCCGCTACTCTGCCATAAACATAGATTTCTTCAAGAAGATTTTTTTCTAGCGAAACGCTTAAAAGACTTCATTGACAACAAGCAAACACGTGGCGTAAACCCAGCTTTCGCGATTACCTTCTGTTATGATTTTGTTGACAAGGTTTCCACCAAGCAAGAGTACAGATAGTGAATGTGTTTGATCAGGGAGAGGGCCAACAATACACAGAGAATATAAGGTTATTGGACTAGTTCTATCACAATTTGTTTAGGTTAAAGCCATATTAGCACATTTTTTTGAAGGGCGCCCCCAAATTTCAAAAATTTGGATATTTTACGACGGTTGCATTGGTAACGGGCAGGTAAACTATACCTGGGAAGGGTTAAGCTCGAAAATGTCTATGTGTCACAAACGAAGGAATTTTGTACTAGAATAATTATTAATAGGGGGATCCCCGATAATAATTCAACGGCTGTGGGAACGGCCTTCCAATGTGAAATAGCCGGGAATAGCGCCATGTGTACGTGTCTTCGCTCATCCCATTAGTTGTTATAATAGTGGTCGGGCAAGTCAAGTAAGTTAGAGGTTTCGGTCTTTTTCTGTGAGGTGCTACTATTTCATCATGGAAGACATAAACGATAGCATCCAGCTCTGCCGTTACAGTCTATCTGGGGATTCCAATTCTAATTTACAAAATGCTGATTTGTGATAAATAACGCATTTTTTTTAGCATTATCGTTCGCAGGGTATAGTTTCCTAGACAATACAACGTAACTGTGCAAACATATTTCAAATTTGAAAATGGGGCGAACTCTTCAAAAAATGTGCAATATTGCTTAACTACAGAGATTTTCTTTTTTTTTTTTGGGGGCTTTTATGTGAGAAATACAAACGTAAAGAGTGTTTAAATACTGAGGAATTTAAGAAATCTTCGATTTTTGCCTCCAAGATGTATATACATTGGGACAGAAGGTAAGAGAATTCTATAAGGGCGAGTGGGGTTGTGAGTGTGTCCAGCATGCAATACAACCAATTCAAGAGGTGTGCCATTTTATTTAATAATAATTTTCAATTCAACATTAATAAAATAGAACGGGATGAAGGGGGGCAATGCTAGCATAGACATAAATATAAAACATGAATGTAACATTGTTTGTTCAATGGTCCAAATGATGATAGACCTGATTTTTATGCACAAAAAGAAAATATTTTGAACAATTTTGCCAATCATCACTGCCAATCCTGATTTTAATCTTGTTCAAGATCCAGATCTAGATACCTTCAGTTATAAAAATATTAATAATCCTCGAGCTAGAGCGAAAGTACTCGATATAAAGGAAGATTTGGATTTGAGTGATCCCTGGAGAATTTTAAATTCAAATGTGAGACGTTTCACATGGCGAAAATGCAACCCAATTAAACAAGCAAGACTAGATTTCTTTCTTGTTTCCTCTGAAATGCTTAGTTTAATCGATCATTCTGATGTAATACCAGGTTGTAAAACGGACCACTCAATAATTACAATAAGATTACAAAATGGTAATTTTAATTAGAGGCGCCTGGAAATTTAATAATTCATTATGAGAAGACGAGGCCTACATTGACATAATCAAAAAAGCGATACAAAAGAATTATATTTGGCGCTCCTTATTATGTAGATCCCTTCCAACCCGCACTAGGCCAGCGTGGAAGGGTAGGCCGAAATCTAGCATGGAAACATGTTGAGGCTTTCGTCCAACAGTGGACAGACAAAAAGGCTGATGATGATGATTATGTAGATGCAATCGGAAGAATTTCTCCTGATGAATTAACATTTACGATTGATGATCAGTTATTTTTCGAAACCTTACTACTGGAGATACGAGTTACGACCATTGCATTTTCTTCTAAACGCAAGAAAGATTTAGGACGGAAGAGTAGTTGATTAAAAAATAGAGAGTTTGGAAAAAGAAATTGGAATTGGTCAAGATATAGAAGTTAATCAGTTGGACCTAAACTTAAAAAGCTTAAACGAGGCTAACACTGAATTAGAAAATCTTAGACAAGGGAAACTTGAAGGAGCCTTTATTAGATCAAAAGCAAAATGGATAAAACAAGGTATATAAATATTTTCTTAATCTGGAAAAACGAAATTATGTGAACAAACAAATGAACAGAATATATAGAAAAGACTGATGGTAGAGAGATAACGTCTCAAAGCGAAATTATGAAGGAGGTAAAATTCTTCTATAAAAATCTGTATAAGGATAAATTCAATGAGGATGTAGATATTAATATAAGAGAGGATTTACCTGTTCGGAAACTCGCAACACTAGAGGTACAAGAACTTGAGGGCAAAATTAGGTATGAAGAACTAAACCAAGCATTAAAAAATATGAAAAATAATAAATCTCCTGGACCTGACGGTTTTTATCAGTAGAGTTTTACAAAACCGTTTTGACTGAATATCCCGCGTTTCTCCTCTTTCAATTAATCTTGGTTTTTGAGAAAGCCTTTGGTCCGCCAACTCAAATTTTTTTAATATCTTAATTTTTTAATTGCTTGCCATCTTTTCTTATTGCTGTAATGTATTTGGATATATATGGTTTTTGCGTGAGTTCAATGTCACTCTTTTTTTTCTTTCTTTCGTTTTATATTTAATTTCATTCTGTATCTCACTCTTATAATATTTATTGGAAATTGTAATAATTTGTATGGTCAAAAAAAGCATTTTTTAATGTTATTGATTCTGAATGACATAAAATAAATCTATGTACACTTTTTGAAACAAAAATATTTTCCGGTGTATTTAATATATTCTCTTCTTCTATAGACTAGGCTAAACGTACGGCGGGTCCCGTGCATCCTCCCAGGACTCTACCAAACCAACTTTTTTTGCTTCCTTTTATGGTCCTATTACACATTTGAGATGTTAACAAAAAAAGTTTTGACACTTTGGCAAAATTCAAGATGGCGTCCAAAATAGCTGCCAAAATGGGTAAAATCATAGAAAATGGTATGTAACCGCCAGAAGATGCGTCAAATTGGTAAAATATTAATTGGAATTTGGTTTCTAATCATTAGTTAATAATGATTAATTAAAAATAATAAGTTAATAATAGTTTACCATGATTGTATTTCTCCCAAATTAAAAAAATCCAAGATGGCGTCCAAAATGCCTACCAAAATGGGTAAAATCATAGAAAATTATAGATAATGGTGTATAACATCAATAAGATGTTGCAAATTGGGTATATATTCATTGAAATTTGGTTTCTAATCATTAGTGAGTAATCTCGCGTTTATTGGGTTTTTTCCAATTAAAACCATCCCAAGATGGCTTCCAAAATGGCCGCCAAAATGGGTAAACTCATAGAAAATGGGGTATAACATCCAACGAAAGGGTCAAATTTGAAAGGTATTCATTGGAATTTGGTTTCCTCGTATAAATAATTTCCCCTTTATCTTTTTTTTTTCAATTTTAAAGAATCTAAATATACAAACTTATCCATATAACAGCAACAAACTGTGGTAGCGGCATAATGTTAAAATTTAAACAATGTCTTTCTTGTCAAAAATAGCTAGAAATCCTGGAAGTTGGCATTTTGTTACATTTCCACATGGAGGGTGGTAGCCAAATGGTCCTCCAAAGTAGGCCGAATATAAAAATGTTCTCAATCATTAGTACTACTATTACCGATTAGTCTTAGTGTAGTTGATGTTTCTTAAGGGGTGTCGGGGTGCAGTTTGTTTTTTGAGGAAAATCCAAAAAAAGGATTGTAGTTTCTAATTGCGGATTCTCACATTTTCATATTTACTTTTTATTTGGTGCAAATGACATTTCGTTAAAATGTTATGGTTGATTGGAGTGTACAGGCATCCCAGAGAAAGACGATTTCTTATGTTTTGTAATGTGTTCAGCACTACATTTACTGAATTTGTTTTTTATTTGTTTTTCAAGCAGTAAAATTTTACGGAATTACAAAAATAAATTAATTTTTGGCGGTAAAGTGACTATTTACAGATGTGTTTTTATTTAAAAATATTTTTTTTTTAATTTTTTAGGTTTTTTCTTTTTTTAATAATTAATTTAATAATTGATTTAATTACCAATTACACCTTCTGGACCTTTTACTGTTCTATATTATTTTGTGCCATTTTTCGAAGTTGCAAACAGCCCCCCCACGTATCCCCAAAAACGGTTTGACTAGACTAAATTTGGCCACAAACGAGTAGGTACATTTAATAGGAATCTGAGAGGATTTGTATAAAACCCTTAGTGTTAGTACATGATTTTTTTGTATGCCACCAGCAGCGAAAATGGCGACGAGAAGTTTGAACGTTGCCATGGCAACAAGGACTATAATTTTGTAAACACTCTCAAGATCCAGATTCATGGCGGACCGGGCCATAGTAATGTTAAGGAAACAAAACTATGTTCAACTAACTTTCTATTTTTGAGATAAATGGGGGAGGGGTGCAAAATTGTCATTGAATTCCTGATGTTCTTGGTGCCGTGACTTTTGCCCTGTAATTAGCATACCGGAGGTCGATTTGATCCGAGACAACTATATTTGAAAAAGGCTCATCATATCTTATGACGTCTTGTAGACGTCAAGGTCAGAATACCTACAACACAAGATGAGCTGGTGCAAGCAAATGATCTGCCTTTATATAACCGATTTAATGATTTTAATAAAAACAAAAAAACAGTTAACATTAAAAAAAATTATCTTACAATTCGAAAGTTACATATTACACACAATCAGTTTATACTATAGTCCAAAGAATGTCCACTAATGTCCACAGTTAAAAAAAACGTTGCAGTTCAACGAGATGTCCTCACAGCGAAAGAATCCAAAATGACAGCATGCAAAGTCAATGTTAAATATCCGGTTATTCCTAAGATTTCTCTCAGTCCTGAAAGATTATACTTTTGTCAGCAGTTCAAGACGAACAAGGATAATAAATAAGGTCCCTCGACGCACACTAATATTTCAACAGGATATCAGCCTCAGGGACTAATCACCACGATTTCTATTGTCCACAATTTGGAATCTATTGATCCCAGCACTTTCCGGTTCAAAGTACGACGTAGAATAATTATAGACCTTGCTCAGGGGAAGGACATAATAAAATCTTGGCAATATATGTAAGCATAAAATTACCAGTATGAGATTAAAACTAGCTCTAAGAACAATACTGTATAGCTCCAGATACATGTACAACTGTGGGCTCTCAGTTCCTTCAGTCACAAGTACTATTCACACAGATAGATTCCCCTTCTAACAATATCATTACATCATCATCTTGCATAAACCATAACCTTTTACACTAGCTGACCAATATGGGAATCAATAAATACATTCAATTTCATATTAACTTTATGGGGAATCCCCAGAATCATGGCAAGTGTGATCTTAAAGCATAACAAGTTGACTCCAGTGCTAAGTTACATCTTGGGAATTTCCAACTTCCCATGTGAATCGATCTAACAGGTGCATTTTGCACAAACACAACTCTAGGGATATTCCGCTTTCTCTTTTACAACTATAAAGCAAAAGGTTACTTTTCCGTGAGAAGCTTTTCTCAAAAAAATTGAGAAAATATTATTTTAAGTTTAATCAGAAAAAAGGAGGGACTATATACCAATCCGAACAGTTTTGGTAATCAATCGTTGTATTCAAAGAAAAAGAAACAATAAAAAAAATAAAAAAAATAATAATATTGTATGAAAATGACGCCATGTCCCCCTTAAGTTAACTTAGTCATAGATATTCCACTTGGAATATTGATGAAATGGAAAAGGAAAATGGTTATAATATCTTAAAAGTATATTCTAAACGTACCTTAAACTCCACCACAAAAAAAAAAAGTCACGAACGAGGACTCGCGTTGGGTTAGTGGAATAATGAAATGCTCCTAGCATCTTGACAAACAAAATACCGCTACCTAACCTTTTGGGTGATTGTCCGATTTTCCTCTATGGACGTTTGGGATATAGCGAGTTTTCACCGCTTATCATCAAACTATGCTACAAGACATATTCCAGAAAGTACATGAGCTGATTTCAGACAACTTTGCCAAACTCACCGGGAATACAACTACGAATATCAGGGTAAATAAAAAAAATGGTACTAAAATGGACAGGCTTATTAAAGCTATGACGAATTTCAATACGCATTCCAGAAACACTTGAGCTGATTCATTACAAATGCAATCCAGCATTGAATTACAGCTTGGATAATGTCAGTTTAAATTGACGTTTAGCGTTGTCCACTGCTTAGCAAACCTACATCACTATTGAGCAGATATACAATTTCAAGTACTTTGCATGGAATTTCAGCCAGGAGCATCGGACCAAAATCATATTAAATGCACAACACAAAATGGAACTTTATATAGCAATTGCCTATCGCTTATAAAAATAGCAAAAACTTTAATAAGATTCAGGAAACGCTTGAGCTGATTCATACAATCAATCCAGGTTTGTTTTTTTAACCTCGGCATGATTTATTTATATAGCGATTGGAAAAACGATTATAAACACTTATATTTTGGAAACATTTTGGCTAGGAATTCAGATTGAAGCATAATGGTACTTAACTGGGATTTTGTATAGCGATTGTCGCACCTTTATCAAACTTTCAATTCCTGATAAACTTAATATTCAAAATACTGGTAATATATTAAATATGTCAATTATATTCCCACGAATATTAAAGTTTGTAAGTATAATTGGGATAAGCAGTGGACAATCAATTAATTAAAGTGTGCATTAATATCATTTGTGCTTGAATCTGATTCGTAGCAAGGAATCCATGCCAAGGTTACCGGGCAAGCTAAATCAGCTCACGTGTTTAATGAATAATGAAAGTTTCTAGCATAGGTTGCTAAATGGTGATGCCACTATAATACCAACCCGCTTCAGGCTTCAGGGATATTTTAGCTGGAATGTAAATTCCAGGAATTAAGCTGGCTAGTTTATAGTATAGAAGCAGGGGGCCACTCGCTATATAGCATTTTAGAAGCAGAGGCCAATCGCTATATAACATCCACGACGAGAGGCGGGGTACTACATTGTATGAATCAATCAGGTGTTTTCAGGAAATAATGAAATTTGCTAGAAATAATATATAAGCAGTGACAATTACACAATTTCATCTAAAGACGATTCATTACTTCCATCGATACACCTAATCGGGAATTCTATGCTAAAGTCTGGCAATGTAGAATCAGCTCAAGTGTTCCTGGACTGACTTCAAAATATGCTTTTATATTCTGATAGCAGTGGTCAATAGCTTTATTCAATGTCCATAATGTACTATTTGCTTGTACATGGTTATTCTAGCACAAATTTCCAGCCAATACTGGCAGTATGAATCCACCCAATGAGTGATGAAAGTTTGCTGACATAGTTTAATAATAAGCTGTAGACAATCATATTAAATGTTCATTTTCCGACCATTTTGCTTTTAAATGAGTTCCCAGCGGAATTCCTGCTGGTATTACGTGCATTGAGTTGTTTGCCAATGCCACTCGTAGACCCTCCCAGGTTCTGTGGTATAAACGACTGTAATGGGACTAATATCCCTTGGAGTCACCCAATCCACGTGTATTTGAAAAGGAAATCGCCGGTTAAGGAAGGAGGGATCGCCCTCTATGCATGAGAACGGATTGAGCTTGATGAAACGGTTTGCAAAATAAAGCGACATGCTCAAAGTTACCTTTTGCTGGTTTTAAACTGGAAAAAAATCCACTTTACAGCTATTCCCCAAAAAGTCCGTTTTATGTAAACTTATAATACAGCTTCATGGCGGGTAATTAACATTTCCATATGTGAACCCTTTTCCCCAAGAACCACAATGCCGCGTTGCAAGGATGTGCGCTATATTATTTAGAACATATGTGAGTGGGTTTAGGGTCTTGTGGGGAAAGACCTCCACAATAACACGGGAATTGCCAAACACAAAAACAACTTTTACATACAAACCATACACATCCACATGTGGGTAGGCATGCTAATCTACCAAGGGCTCTGTTCGGTAGCCGTGGATGAGCTCATGTTAACAACAGATGACCATGCACGTCCTGGGTATCATAAATCATACTAAAATACAGGGGATTTATGTTACTTCCATACAATGGTGACTGAAGCTATTGAACTGCGCCTCTGAGAATTGTAAATTTCATAGCTCATAGTGTAGTTAATGCTCATGATATAAATAGCGGGGTCTATGGGCCATTGTGCTGTATTCCAGAATCTGGCTGGTGTGAAGACTGTTATATAATCCTAAAGCTTTAGTAGCATTAAAGCAATATATTTGGGTCTTGTTATAAAGGGCTG
Source organism: Ophioderma brevispina (assembly GCA_023653785.1). NCBI lineage: Eukaryota > Metazoa > Echinodermata > Ophiuroidea > Amphilepidida > Ophiodermatidae > Ophioderma > Ophioderma brevispina. Next base: position 62,658 of record JAMKCH010003981.1, read on the forward strand.
CCGCATGTAGCCTTGTAGCTTATGAAGGACCAAAGGTCTATATAGGCGTCACTACAAGCTCATGGACCAAAGGGCAGCTAGCAACATTCTTCAGTTTCTGTACGAACTGGTCATTGAATACGTATTCTAAGCAGGGGGTGAAACCCATTCAAAAACCAGGCGTCCTGCTGGGCGCTGACATTTTTGAATATTGCACACGGAATAATATTAGTTTGGGTGCTTTATCACACATAATTGCAATTCGATACAAACAATATGGCAAATATCAGTGGGGATGGGGGTGCTATGGGTGGTTAAATTTTGTCCTACCATGGCCACCACACCGAAGAAATGACACGGTCAATCGTCTTGATATTTAATGAAACCGCCTCAATGAATACATCGTTCACCTAAGCGCGCATTCCATTATGAGAAAAAGGTATCTGAGCACAATGTATCCAGGGCACATTAAAATTGGCCACCTTCTAACCCCAACATCAATTTGTACAATACCGATCGTGTATATGCAAAGTGGCACCCACAGTAGGTGGAAGAAGCGATCAGCCATTGCTCATTGTTGGTATCTATGTTTCTTTTGTGTCGGCAAAACTGCGAGACGTATGAATTTCTAAAGATTACGTAACGTTTTGCCTCTCTATCTATATAGAAACCTCTTTGGTCTACCTTTGCTTTTTCCAGAACGCATGCCCCTGAAGTTTCTCAGGACTTTTCTCATTTTTTTTTGTTTTTGGATAATTAAAAACACCTTGCGTACATGATAAAGTAGTTGTCAAACACCAACTCAAAAAATTGATGGTGAATGAAAAAATATTAACTATATGATTATAGGGGGCCTCCTTCTCCCTATCCGGGAATTGCAGTTGTTAATCAGTGGCACTGATAGATCAGTGATCAGCGGAAAAGTGGTTAGTATGAGGCGTAGGGCCGGGCCATTGGGTCAAAAGGTGGCAGCGCAGTATTAAAAGGCCCGATGCCCAAGGGTGCAGGGAGGGCCCATCGATTTTTGTTAGGATTTAGGTTTTGTTTTAATTGATTTGTATATACATGGATGCATTCGTGGGTGAGTGCAATTCAACAAAGAATGTATGATTTTATGTTAATTTATATTGAACCTCTGTGTCCCTGAATCTGACGACAGAGCGAGACGGTTGGACAGTTCTATGCACTCGATAGCTAAAATATTCAGCATAAAGGCTGGACTCAGAGATTTCCCGAGAGGGCGAACTCAGATTTCAAACAAATCGAGTTTGTTGCATTAATGAGGTTCACATACTAAGCACTGTGTGAAATAACTAAGCTCTAGTGGGTATTTGGGGGCAATTTCCCGTGACGTGAGAGTGAGAGCATCATTTCTCAGGGATTTGTCTTCTATGAAGGATATATGAAACAATTTAGCGGGGGTTTGCCCCCGAGGAAAGTGTGGGCGGAATGCATGAGGGGTTAAATATATATACAGGGTCAAAAATGAATAAAAAACTGCTTGGATTGCTTTAAAAAAAAAGTTACCAAAATGTTCTCTGTTACAAGGATTAAAAAAAATCGTCAAATGTCAAAGGTCATCACCAAGGTTAAATCTTTAATATTTTCCACCGATTTCTTTAAAAATGGTCTCGAAAGTGTAACCTTTCCACAGGGATTGACAACAAAAAGTAATTAAACTATCATTGCATTTGCTTATCGAGAAAATGACAAACAAGGTCAACCCCATGACCTCTAGTGATCTCCGAAATTTGGAAAAAAAATGTTAGACGGCATGTTTGCAAAATGCTTTTGTGCAGCTCTGAGGAAAGATGAAACATGAGCCCATTTTTGAGAATCGGAAGCAAGCAATATTTAAGATCTAACCTTTCGTGTTGACATTGACATTCGGCTGTTGTTTTGTGTTAGATCTCCATAAACATAAGCTGTAAGTAGTACAAACAAATACCTTTTTTAATCCTGGTAAGAAGACAAAACATTTGGTTACCTTTTTCATAAGCAGTCCAAGCATTTTTCCATTGTGAACCCTGTTATTATGAATTTCCCCCTCCGGATTGCCCCACATTGCACGAGGAGGGCACCCCCGCTAAATTTGTTTCACTAACCTTCAGGAGACAAAATCCCACCGAGAAATGATGTGCTCTGCTCTCCCCGCTCGCTGAATTGCTCCAAAATGACCCAAATATCTAATCGAAGTCCTTATATAGAAAATCACAACTCCGGATCCGGAATTTGTATACACGGTTCCTATGGCACCGTTATAAGTGCCAATGTTTACTGACATGGAAAACGGAAAATCTAATTCATCTCGACACTGTAAAAAATGGTGTATTGGCAAAAGACACTAATGTGTCATCAATTTTGAGACATTGAATCTATTTAGACACAAAGTCCTGTCTTAAACAAGACATGTTCAAATGTATGTACTTTGCAAGACATACTTCCACAAGTATGTTTTATGCAAAAACACTTGGTTTTGTAAAGGACGTGTCTTTTGTCATCATTGTGGAGACATGTATGGCTGGAAGACGTGTCTTCGTGTCTGAGATGAGTTTTTCTGGTTTCTGTTCTTTTTCTATGTTGAAGACAGGTCTTATTGCCAAAGCCATGTCTACATATGACGCCCAACACCCCATTTTTACAGTTTAACTTTGGGAACTAAGATATAGGGATATTGTTAAAGTATCTCAAATGGTGAAATTAAAATATCAATTTGATTTCTCCAATTTTTCTTTGAGAAAAGATTTTTAACGGGGAAGAGGACCTTTGTTATTATTAAAAAGAGAGCAGGGGATTCCCAAGTACTAGATTGAGCTCACACCTGTTATTTACAACTAGATAGATTGCACAATAGGGGAAATGGGAATTCCCCAAGATGTAAAGTTAGAAAAACTGAGTCAACTTGTTATGCTTTGAGATCAAAAAACATATTACTGATTTGGCGGATTCCCCATGAAGTTATTTAAATGTGGAAATGATGCAATTCAGATGATGGTAATTTATCTGAAATCTGATTTGACAGTGGTGTTAGGTTATGTTATGCATGATAATGTGTAAACATATTTTTAGTCTTAGGAAAGGGGAATCTACTGTGAGTAGTTTTATATATTGTTAAGGGAAGGACCTCGAGGGCCAGCAGTTGTAATCAAGAGCTATACAGTATAGTTATAGCTAGTTTAATCTACAATAATGGTAGCTTTCCTTGCTCTACATCGTGCCAGGATTTATAGTACATTGGAACCGCGGAGCTTGAAAGCTGAATTGTTGCTGTCGTCTTGTAAGCCAAAGGCTTCAGTTTTTGGAATCAAAACTTGGAATCAAGTGTGGTCCTATATGAGGACATTGCGACAGACTGACTTTGTGGAAATACTGGATTGTATTGTAGGATATTAGTGTCGTCGAGGGAAACCCCGTCGTCTTGAACTGCTGGACAAGATTACCTTCAAGACTCAGAAGATTCGCATGGAATATACCATGATATTTATGTGAACTTATGCGCTGTTATTTTGGAGTCTTCGCTGTGAGGACAGTATCATCGTTGAACTGCAACGCTTTCAACACAGGACACTAGTGAACTCTAAGAGCTCTTCTAAGTATCATATAATTGTGTGTAATTTTAATATGTAATATTATTTTTGGACATACTTTATTCTTGAACTAAACCGATTAAAAATCATTAAATCTGTGTTATATTATAAAATTCAGATCACTTGTGCACAAGGCTCATTTATTGGTGTTTGAAAGGTATTTCTGACCTTTGACATCCACGAGACGACATAACACTTATATTAAGTTCGAGATGTATATTTATAATTACTCAGGCTTTAATACTGCACAAAAATATGTTGGGTGGTGTTGCCACATAGACGGGGCTGGCTGACATGCCTCTGAGAAGAGTTATGCTGTTTTCATACTAGCTTGTCGTGCTGCCGCAGTGTCGCACGACAAGTAAATTTGTGCACAGCGCAAGCGTAGTTACCACGGTGGACCAGTAAAACCTTTTGCCATGTTGTTCGCCCGACAGGCTGCAACCATTCTGCGACAAGCCGATAATCGTATTAGTTTGTCAATTCTGCTTCCTGCGACAGACAGCGAAGAGGTGACTTGAACTCAACTTTTCTGCGACCAAAAAAACGAACACCCCGATGCCGTACAAACTGACCAATGAAAATGCACGAAGTTTGACATATTTTTAAACTCCTCTCTGCAGCGATGGGACATCGATAAAAATGATTCATTTTGGGGATTTGGGTGAGACTTTTCCAACATAAACAATGGCGCATATTTGACCTCCTGCCCCAAAAACACGAAAAAGTATGAAAATAACTCGCGACAACTGTCGCGAGCCGACACGCACACATTTTTTTCGCCGGCGACAAAAACAGCAATTAGCGCGACAACACGACAACTTGAGGTTTTGCGACACTGCGACAGCACGACAAAAAGTATGAAGCCAGCATTACAGTGAAATTACTTGCCCGCCGCCACGCGGCATTCCTGGTGCATTATTGAGGCATGATTGATTGATTTCTCTTTGTTTTCTGCTGCCCAGAGCTGCACGAATAAGGATCAGCTGACATTTGTGGAACCTTAGACTAAGCTTCTTTACACAAAATAGTCGCAATTCCTATGATGGGAGACGCTTCTACAGTTCGTAAGGTTTGCATCATTGGATCGGGCAATTGGTGGGGGGGGGGGGGGGGTGGAGGGGGGTAGGACCACTGTTGATCATGGGAAGAGACTGCAGTATCGAGGTATAATAAATTCTCGGCAGCTTCAACAGGTGTGTGCGGCGTATCGCCGGTACTATCAAATGAGGACATTCATTGACACTGATTTCATTTATACAACTAGATATTGAACGCCAGCTCAAAAAGCGCTTTTCCATCTTTTCCCCGCAGTTGCGTACTTATTTCCCATAAGGGGTGGTACCAATTTATTCATATATTCAATGATTTACATAGCGTGGTTTACCAATTTATACATATTCAAGCCTTTGCATAGACGATGTACGTTTCCAGGCCACCAGTTCCGGCGCATGCACGTCATGCATAGATGACCGCAATGAATATTTATAATTTTCAAAACAGGACGGTTTACAAGTGCCGCACTATTCTTCAACACGGGCGTACGCGATCTAGTGTTATAAAATAGAAATCTGTGGTCATGACTGTGCATTGTTTCTGTGTACTCTCTCTCATAATTGCCTTTGCTCGCGTCAAGACTACGCCAGGATTCCCGCCAGACAGAACCTAACAACGCGTAAAGGATCTACAATAGTTTTGCGCGTTGACACTCAGCAACTTTCGCGGCGCTTATGTAGAATCAGACTGTCAGAGTCTCAGAGATGCTAGCTATTTCCCCTGATTTCAGAAGAATTTATTGTTACAGAACACGACGACAAACTGAATTCAATGGTCTTACACGGGGGGGTGGGGGGGGGGTAAGGACAATGATGTTCATACTAAATTTGGATTTAGAGGTTGCAGCCTTCACGTAACCAAGACGGAAATTTAGGGATATTTGCCTTATGGGGATGAATTTAGTAATTCTGCCCCACTTAAAATTCGGCACCTTTAACATGCCGGTTGATTCCGTTAACGTTGCCGAATTCGTACCTGTGGCAGAAACTAAATTCTTTCCGCCTGATGATTGCATTTTTCTGCTCGGAATTTGGTATGATAGGGAAAAATCAATTTTAAAATGTAAAAAATACTAGGCGAGACCAAATGGTTCCCACGCGAGGGATTTGTTAATAAAACAACCTTAATTTGTTCCTTAGTTTTTCCGTGCGGGTTTTCAAAAAATCCCCAACGGTCTGGATCAGCTTGAATTGTAACATGGTTTGAAATTCCTTATGCATATTATGAGACGCGCTAGTATTTTACGTTCGTCACACAACAACTGATGCCACGTGCTATTACCCGGACTCAAATATCTCTTTTCCACAGCAAATTAACAGGGGTCATCGGGAGACTTTTGTACCTTAGGAATGCAGGAATCTTTAGATGCGTGGTTTCTTTCTTCTTCCATCGATTGGTTTTTCGTATAATTATTGCAGAAAAATCGGGCCGATCAGACAATGAACACTGGGGAAGTGCAACACTGATACATTATAATAGCGTGACGCACAGATTTGTCGGTGCGTGTGCTTGTGGCAGTCAACAGTGACGACGCGCGGCTGTTTGCGCGACAACAAGGATGGCGCGAGATGTGTGAGAGAAACGGCTGCTGGCCTTCAATACAACCACTTTGCCCATTGGTTAATATTCTGCCACTTGTACCCCGTATGTAGACGCCTATTTCAGAAGGAATTGTGACGCGACGTAAATGTGATCTTTGTGTTGCCAGCTGCCAGCAATGTAAACGCGATTGCAACAACGGATGGTTCATGCGCGACCTTTACTGCAGGTCCTTATTTACTACAACTTACCAAGTGACCTTAACAAAACATGTGTACCGTTCAAGATTTTTTTAGCATAATCGTTTGTGATTCGTTTTGACACTTGGTAAGTTTTTTTGTACGTGAGTGGGAAAAATGGCTTCTTCGTACAAGGTTACGGAGGTTGAACTTTTACCAGTTGATGTTTTAGGGAGATTGGTAATTAGAAGTAAGTTAAATTGACAGCAGCGTGTTTTTCAGTTCAGTTTGGTGCTAGTATGGAAAGACAGACTATCTTCACAGATTCACGCATACGTGGATACTGTTGCCAAGACTTAAAAAGTAACACAAAACCTATTTTATTATTTGCGGAACTAGTTAATTTTGTCACAGAACACAACATGGAATGGGGTGATTTGTGAATGTCTAAAAAAACGTATTATTACCCTTGATTTTGTTTACGATTACGATGATTTTCATATGATAAAATGACACCTTCTCGCCAATTCAAACACACGATGATTTTATTTGGACTTCAAATCTAGATTTGTTATCATAAATGATTTTTTATAAAATAATCTCCGGACTTAATTATCGATATGGTCGTCTACCAGGACCCGTATGTGCAGGTTATTACGCCAATTCGGCCACAGTTTCAGCGCGGATTTTGGCGCGGAAAATACTGATTTTTTTGGTGCGCGGATTTGCCGGAAATCGCGCGCGGAAATCGGTTTTTCTAAACGCTGATTCTCCCGGACCCTAAGTATCAATGGACCTTTCCCAGATGTGCATGCATCATGAGCGCAGCCATTTGTTTGTGTCGTCCTGCCCTAAGCAGAAAACACATACGGATCACTTTGTCCCTGTTGTTGTTGATTATGGGTGGGGTGTTTTTCTTTTGTGAAAAAAAAGGGTTTCATAACATTTGCCTGTAATATCCTCAGACTTTGATGGATTTAACAACCAAATTAGGGTGCAACATGGCATCCCCCATTGTTTGATCGAGGTCAAAGGTCACATGCCAAAGTTAAAGGTCCATGCCAAGGTCAAGGCTCATGTGAGGTCAAAGTTGTAAAATAGGCTGGAAAATGTAAACGTTGACCTCATTTGATAAGTTGACGTTCAATTGGAACCAAACTTTTAGATCATGGTGCAACATGGGGAATCCATATTTGTTGATTTGAGGGTCAAGGTCACTTACCAAGTCAGCTCAATGTGAGGTCCAAGTGTAAGATAGTTGAAAATGTAAAATTTACCTTATTTGAATAGTTGAGGTTTTCAAATTGAACCAAACTTGGTTTATTGAGTTTACATGCAAATCCTCATTGTTTATGCGGTCCAAGGTCACATATCACGGTCCAAGGTCACATTAGGCTTATCATTCACTAACCACGCGCAGCGACACCATCGGTCTAGGACGTGTATTTTTTAAATAAAGCCGTCTGTTTCTAGTCTCTAATTTCATAGAGGCGTAGCTCATTTTTCTTATTCCATGCTTTGATATAAGGTAAATCAAAACACTTCTGATCTGAATAGATTTGACACTCATGACATTTGATAATGCTTGAATCACATTCTCCGAGACGGCGGTGCTGGCGAAAAGACGGTGGCTGAAATTTGTCAGCACTGTCCTTTTTCATGCTGTGCCGATTTGATGCGCTGTGACATTAGGCTCTGATATTCATTGTCTAGTGAATGGGAAAGACAAACCCGTATCGAAACCAGGCACAAATGGCACATGTCATGAGGTCAGAGCCCTGAATTTACTTCATTCCATCAATGGTGGTGGGACCATTGAATTGCCAAGAGTAGTTTTTAATTTGCAATTGAAATTAGAAATTTTGAAATGAATTATCACCTGTGTTCTTTCTTGTTTTATGCATTACAAACACCAGACATATACCCACAATGCAACAGGTGAGAACTTCAGAGTCCTACTATGATAATATGTTGCACCAAATGGAGCTTTCGTGGTTCGACAGTCGCTGTTCACACACGCTGGTTAAATTGTGTTTTAACGGCCTGTTAACCCCAGTGACTTCGAGGGAGTGAAATGATAACGTCCAAATAATGTGAAAAGTAACACGTTCCTGAAGTCACAGTTAATGGACTATAGCTGAGTAAACTTTTAAATACGTCTATCACCACTCCTCCAATTTGTGCTAGAGTTTTTTTAATCACTCCTCTGTGCGCTCCTTGGAGCTCCAGAGAGAGCTTTTAATCGCTCGTCTGCCCGTCTACATTTCAAAGACGTGTCATGACGTGATCGATAGTATGACCAGAAAAACAAACAAGCATGCCAATTGTGAAGGCACATATCTCAAGACAGGAAGGAATATTGAAAAGATACGGCAACACACACTCTCCGCCTTATTTTTGACGGATTCTAGGTATTACTTGGTGTCAACACACGGTGCTCCCAGAAATGATTGGTCTAGACATTCGAACTTACGTTTTAATAGCCCACATAGTTGAAAAGTGGAAAATGTTGAAATTTGTGGGTTTCGGGCACTTTTGGACCTATGAAATAGCACCTTTCGCTAATCAACTTAAAATCCATCCAGCAATAAGTGGCGGTAAACACATGAAATAATTGGTGGAAATCTTTGCAAAGATGTAACTTTTCCAGAATTCCGGATTTTGGCCACAAAAAATTCCAGAAATGTAATTTTTTTTTCCAATTTCTGAGATCAAATTGTTAATGATAAAGGTGAAAACTGCATCAAAATCCCAACTTTTAAATACCCAATTTATTTTAGAGAAGGGTCCTTGTACCCCCAAATCGCGTAAAAAAATACGTTCCCCGGATTTTTTCACCGGATGCTACCTATATTTTGGCCTTGCCATCGGTTCAGATTTGGATTTTCAGGAAATGGGACTGTCGTCTGCTGATAAAATCACTCTGGAGTGATTTTGTTTTAAAATCATTCTGTTTACCAAGTGCTGTTAACGGTGCCGATTTTTGCTTTTATCATTCCATGTGAGTACTAATGTACTTTAGTTGTACTATATGCAAAAATATCAATTTGAAAATCTTGATGGCGCACTGATTGTTCAAAATGTACCAGTTCTTCTCAAAATTGGTCAAAACTTTACATGTTTTCTCATTATTCTGTCATTCCGTAGGGGCTCTCTTCAAAGCCGAATAATAGGGTGCAGATGTCAGAAGATGCTCACAATTCCATAACATTGTCAACATGTGGGTGTTTTGAAGAGATGGTTGAACGGCAAGAACTGACAGAATCATCAATGAGACTCCGTAATGTCAAGTCTCCTCCCAACAAGAAAAATTCCTGAGAATTGTGGTAAGTTTTGCCAGTTTCCTGAAGAGAAAGTTTTGCTGTAAACTGTTGCCTAATCTTGACTGTTGTAATAGCTTGCCAGCGTTTATCCATTTTGTGTATATTTTTTCTTGTTCTGTAATAAGAATGATTGATATCTAGTGTGCTTGTAATTTGTAAGATGCTTTTGATGCAATTGAATATACTTGTAATAATGTGTTTCGTAAGATGCTTTTGAATTGGATAAAATTAACCTAACCGTCCTGACCGGCAATTTTCAGCAATCATGATATTTGCCAAAGTACCAGTCGGGCCACGTATGAAATCAACAAAATCCACTGCTCACGCATGCCCTGTGGGGCATTAACTCCTCAGAACCACACCTGATACTGAAGGCTGACAGCTGAGGAACAAACCTCAGAAGATTGTGAATCATGACTGCCCAAGCTCCTTGGAAGATGGGAACCTAACTGCCAAAGGCTGCCAACTGGGTAACATTATACCCTCAGAATGGAATGAAAGTAAAAATGTACAATAAACCCCTCTCTGAAGACTGTAGGAGGATGTGGCTGCCAATGTGTGCCACACACATACATGGTTAAAGGTGCATTTCGTGATTCTAACCCCTTCTGTTTTGTTTATGTTTCACTAGATATCCTTGAGAAAAGCTTATTCCCAAAATTTCAGTTGATTCTGATCTTGCGTTTTGGTGTTATGAGCAAATGTTCATATCACAATCTCCAAGCCGTAAATAGTATACCTCCAAGCTGTAAATAGTATTTGGCTTGTGATATTATATTGCGCATGTGCGTAACACAGCGAGAGGTACTATTTACGGACGTAAATAGTACTTCAGATTGTGAACCTCGCTGTGTCTAAAGGCGACCTTGCAATGAGTATTGAAAGACGAAAATTATGGAAATTTATTAAGTGTATAAAACAAATACTGCCTTTATTCAAGCCTCTGGCTTAAAACTATGGTCCCTTGGTGACATCAAGCAGGCCTACTATTTTCTTTCGGGGCTGTACTGCCCCTCAGGAAAATAGTAGGCCTACTTGATGTCACCTAGGGTTCGTAGTTTTAACCAGAGCCTCTCATGGCAGTATACATTTGTATAATATTGCTTTTTCTATTAAAACCATAACCCCACAGGAGAGCATAGACAAGCCAGTCAAAATCAGTAAATGCCTGAGCAGCATACAAAGGCACCCGCTCCTCTTCTTGCCTCTCAGTCATCTACATATGTACCTCGGTTATCTCCCTATAAGCCTAATTACTTCCCAAGAGGCATGTGCAATATTTTGAGGGTTTTTCCAACAAACCAAAATGGCTCAAAATAGTGGTGGAAGATAAGAAACTTATTTTTTGGGTCCTAAATGTAAAGTTAACATCTTCTGTAGTCTTTGTGGTGATGGAAGTTGATAGTAGTTGCATGCCGTAAACAGACCAAAGGCCAATTTTAACGCTATGTCGGATATAATCCTTGAACATAACAAAAAGATGAGAGTCTGTAGAAACATCCAAGAAATGATGGGCTAGTGCCCGAGGCCCACCCAGACTAGTTTCTGAATAGAAAAAAGTTTTCTATCCCAGGCAGATGAAATGATACAGTAAACGCTGGATGACAATGCGTATTCCAAGTAAACAGCGTACTATGCTTTGTGGAGACGCTCGTGAGATATGCGATGACTGAAGCGCATGCCTTGTACACTCTGGATACAAGATGGCGGCAGTATATTGCCGAAGCGGACCGAGAAAATTGCTGCTAGAGTTCACATGTCAGATGATTCTGTCGGCAAAAGTTGCAGTACTCTCGGCGTATATATGCGAATATTAGTATTTTTTTAATACAAAACAAGTTAAAGGACAGTTACTGCTTATACACAGATGTTTTTGAAAAAGACAATTGAATTGATGATTTTTGGGATGGGTGAACATTTTTAACTGAAAGAGTAAAAATAACAAAAGTAAAAAATTAAAAACAAATTTCATTATTTTTGATCCTTAGTGTACTAATGAACACTTGTTTAAATGGAAAATAGACATAGTTGTGTGTTACCTTAAGAATTCCTCACAAAATACATATGAGAATAAAATAGGTAGACCACAATCAAGAGACCTTTTCCAGAGCGTTTTTGACCAACTGTTTATGAGGGCAACAGCAATTTTGTTTTCTTTTTTTACAGGAAAATAGGCTTTGTTGGCTTGCCATCATGGGTTGGTTTGAACTCACAGGTGACTGAGGGCCACTAAATTTTCACATGTGGATCACCTAAAAGGGGCAAGAAATGCCATATCGTTAAGCATGTTTCATATGCCGTTCATATGTGCGGGTGACAAGGAAGGAAATTTGTTAATCCCCAATTAGTACCCGAGAGATCATGTTGAAACAGTTTTTTAGAGTAAATTCAGTCATACTGTAATTAATTCACTTGGAAATGTTCAACATACAGTTTTTGGGTGAATGAGTCTCCACTGACCAATAAATGGTACTTCCTGTAGTGGAGTCATGGAAGGTCATGTGCTTGATCTGATTTCACTTGCAACTGCGTCTTGTTGCCAAGACCTGGGCCGATCTCGAAAATCGGTCAGAATAATCACTGATCCCAGGCCCTGTGGGGTGTTCACAGATTTGTCAAGGTCACAATGGGCCGATTTACGGGGCATTCTTTGAAAATCTATAAATTCCTTCTTGTGCCACAAATCAATTGCTATAGATCACTAGAGTTGGTCATAAGAACCGCTGACCAAAGGTCAATATGGGGTGTTCCATGTTTTGGGTGAAAGCATGTGTGCCCATTAAAGGGGCAATCTTTGAAAATCTATAAATTCCTTCTTGTGGCCACAATCATTGCTATAATCACTAGACTGGTTAGAAGAAACCATTGGCCCAAGGTCCATATGGGTGTTTCACAGATTTGGGTCACAAGGTCATTTGGGCCAATTAAAGGGGCTTCCTTTTGAAAAATCTATAATTCCTTCTTGTGCCACAAACCCAATTGCTATAATCACTACACTTGCATGAGAACTGCTGAACCAAGGGCCCATATGAAGTGTTCACATATTAGGGTCAAACGTCACATGGGCCATTAAATGGGTCATTTTTTGAAAATTCAAATTCCTCTTGTGCCACAAATCATTTTTTTTTTTTATACTCACTAGACTTGGTAGAAGGAACTGCTGACCCATATCCATATGGGAAGTTCACAGATTGGATCAAAGTCATGTAACTGATTAAGGGGCCATTCTCTTGAAAATATATACATTCAGTCTTGTGCAACAACAATTGCTATATCACTAGACTTAGTAAGCGAACTGCTGTCACACTTGCCTAAATTCGTCATGTTGGCCAAACGCTTGGCCTGATTGCACGAAAATCGGTCAAAATAATCACTGATCAAGGCCCATGTGGTGTTTTCACAGATTTGGGTCAGAGGTCACTGTGAGCCGATTAAAGGGGCATTCTTTGAAAATCTATATTTCCCTTGTGCCACAAATCATGCTATAATCACTACGACTGCCAGAAGAACCGCTGAACCCAAGGCCATATGAGGGTGTTCATAGATTTGGGGTCAAAGTCGCGGGGCTCCGAGTATAAGGGCATTCTTAAAAAATCGTCAAATTCCCTCTTGTGCCGCAAATCCTTTCCTATATCCCGAACTGCTATAAGAAACCGGATCCAACGCCATATGGGGTGCTCATAGATTTGGGTTAAAGTTCATGTTAGACTGATTAAAGGGGCATCTGTGGAAATTATAAATTCTTCTGTGCCCAAATCAATTGTTTATATCAATAATTTTGGTTGGAATTGTTGACCCAAGGCACCAAAGTCTATAAGAAAGCCTATAGAACAAATAAGGAAAGTCTCTAAGACAAGTCAATAAGAAAGCCTATAAGACAAGTCTATAAAAAAGCCTAATACAAGTCTATAGCAACCATAAGAACAATTCCTATAAGAAAGCCTATAAGACAAGTCAATAAGAAAGCCTATAAGACAAGTCTATAAGAAAGCCTAAAAGACAAGTCTAATAAGAAACCTAAAGACAAGTCATAACGAAAGCTATAAGACAAACTAAGAAAGCCTATAAGACAAGTCAATAAGAAAGCCTATAAGACAAGTCAATAAGAAAGCCTATAAGACAAGTCCTATAAGAAAGCCTGGAAAATGTTGTGACCCCCTGGGATGGGTGTCAAATAAAAGACAGAGAAAAAAAACTATAAATGTAAAACTGGGAGTGGGCTACTCATACGTCTCTTATACCTTATGCTCATGTGGGGACGTCTCAGTAATAAAAATCTGCACAAAAAATGTTGTGTGCCCCCAGAGTGGTGCCCATACTAATAACCTGCTGAGCTATCAGCACCATTGTTGCGCTTGTTTTGGTCACATTGGACGATACATGTAAAAACATTTTATTTTTGGATCCTTGCTACTCTTATTCGACACTGACTGTGATTTTCATGTACGTTGTGACTCTCTTGTACACATGACGACGGCTTTAACGTCCCTCTGAAGGACGGTGCTTTCATGATTTATATTCCCGATTCCAAGTGAACCGTGGGGAGAGCGGTATTTGTTTGTAATCAATAGCTCGTATACCGATTAAATCCAGAATTGACACCCGCATAAATTTCCCAAGCAAGTGACCCCACAGGGATTCGAACCTGGGAATTTTGGGTAATTTGCGCTACAGGCAAGCCCCCTAACCCGCTAGTCCACGCTCTCCCGATTGAAGTCCGATTACAACCTAGCTTGGGTCGAAGGTGTAATAGAGGTTCCTTCATATGGTTGTTGAGGTCAAAGGTCACTAACATGTCACCCCATCCCGCCCCCACACCCCACGTCCCCCCACCCCACCCCCCCCCCCACACCCCCCAGTTTGGTTAGGTTTTTGTTTTTCAGGTTGAATCCTGATTTAAACCATTATCATGCTTTGAGGTGTCCGATGCGCGATAATATCGGTCCTACTGCAGATAGAAATAAAATTGGATGATTTCGCCCAATATTTTTGCAACTCATAGCTCGACAATAAATTTGGGCTGAATCAATCAATTTTATTACAGACTTGGGGTTAAGGTACAGTAGGGGTTCCTTCATATGTGGATATGTCAAGTCATGACCAAGGTCAAAGGTCATCTGAAGTCCTTCCAGTTTTGGTTAGGGTTTATTTTTTAGGTCACTTTGAAAAGTCCAATTCCACCGAGCTTGGGTCAAAGGTGCAATCGGGTTCCTTCATATGTTTTTTGAGGTTCAAGGCACATACCAGTTCACAGGTCACATACCAAAGTCAAGGTATCTGCAGTCATGTTTCACTTTGGTTAGGGTTTCATTTTTTTATCGCACTGCTACATTATCTATTATTCTACATATATGAGAACAATTTATTGCATTTTGATGCCCTGCAACTGACAATGTGCCAGCTACCAACTTGTTTATACTCCATCGTGCCAGGATTCATAGTACTTGGGAGACCGCCGGAGCTTGAAAAGCTGAACTGTTTGCTGTCGTCTTTAAGCCAAAAAGAGCTTCAGTTTTGGAATCAAAAATGGATTCCAGTTGTGTGGTCCTATATGAGGACTTAGCGACAGACTATTGGTCGTAGAATACCTGGATGGTATTGCCGAATATTAGTGTCGTCGAGGGAAACCCCGTCGTTTTGATGTGGACAAGATTACCTTCAAGACTCCGAAGGTTCGCATGGAATATACCATGGCTATTTATGTGAACTTATTGCGCGTTATTTTGGAGTCTGTAGCTGTGAGGACAGTATATCGTTGAACTGCAAACCTTTCAACACAGGACACTAGAGTGTTCGTCAGTAATTCTGAAACAAAATTCTTGCTACTCGCGCGTAAACCCGGTAGTGTGTGACCAACACTTGACAACGGAAATTGAATACACAATTCAATAGACGCGCGCGTGCCTTTGTTTCAGATGAATTATGACGGCGACTATAGTGACTCTAGAGATCTTTAAGTATAATTAATTGTGTGTAATTTTAATAGACGTAAATATATTTTGGACCATACTTTATCTTGAACCAAACCGATAGAAAGCATTAAATCGGTATATTATAAATTCAGATCACTGTGCCCACAAGGCTATATTGTTTGAATGGTATTTCCGACCTTTGACATCCACGAGCCGGACAAACACTTAGTATAGTCGCGAGTGGATATATAATATCAGTGCCTTGTAAGTACGGCACAAAAATAGTTGGGTGTGTTGCCACATAGAACGGGAAGCTGGCTGAACATCCTTGAGGCTGAGTTATGATGGTTTCATACTAGCTGGTCGTGCTGTAGCAGTGTCGCACGACAAGGAATTGTTGCAAACTGCGCAAGCGTATTTAACACGTGACCAAAGAACTTGCCATTGTCGCCGCGACAGGCTGCGCCCATGCTGCGACAAGCCGATAACGATTGTTGTCATGCTGCTCCCTGCGACAGAAAACGAAGAGTTGACTTGACTCAACTTTTCTGCGACACTACCCGATGCCGTAAAAAATTGACCAATGAAAAATGCACGAAGTTTATTTAATATTTGTTTTTAAAAACTCCGCAGCGATGGGACATCGATAAAAAGGATTCATTTTGGATTTGGGTGACAATATTCCAAGTAACACAAATGGCCGCATGAGTGAGCCGTCTGCCGCAAAAACCACGAAACAAGTATGAAATACTCGCGACACGTTCGCGCGACACGCGACAGCACTTTTGTCGCGGCGACAAAAACAGCAAGTAGCGCGGACAACACGACAACTTGTGGTTTTGGCGACACTGCGACAGCACGACAAAACGTATGAAGGCCAGCATTAAGTTGGAAATACGTGCCCGCCGCCACGCGGCATTCCTGTTGCATTATTGAAGGAATGCTTGTGATGTGCATCTTGATTCTGATGCATGCACAGAGCTACACACGAAGAAGGATCAGCTGAACATTTGTGAACCGTAGTAAAGCTATTTACAAAAAATAGTCGGCAATTCATGATGGGAGACGCTTCTACAGTTCGTAAGGTTTGCATCATTGGGTCGGGCAATTGGTGAGTACCACGTGATCATGGAAGAGAATCAGTATCGGGATAATAAATCGGCAGGCTTGTGTGACAGGTGTGTGCGCGCATCGCCGTTGTATATATGAGTACATCATGACACTGAATTTCTATTATAACACAAGATGGTGAACGCCAGCACAAAAGCTGTGACCATCTTTTCCCGCAGTGCGTTCTTATTTCCATAGCGTGGTGGACCAAATTTAATATTTAATTCCTGAATTCCAAGCGTGGGGTTAGACAAAATTTATCATGAGTCAGCATTTGCATACTAGGAACGTATGTACCGTTTCCAGGCCCAACAGGTTACGGCGCATGACCGTAATGAATAAGGGACCGCAATGAATATTTATAATTGTCAAAACACGGGTACAGTGGCGGCCTATTCTTCAACCACGGCGTACGCTATCTAGTGTTATAAAATAGAATCTGTGGTCATGACTGTGCATTGTTATGTTTACTCTCTCCGTCATAATTCCTTTTTCTCTGCGTCACGACTGACGCCAGGATCCGCCAGAAAGACCATAAACAACGCGTAAAGGACTCTACATAGTTGCGCGTTACACGCAGCAACTTCGCGCGCTTATGTAGATCAGGAACGTCAGCGTCCTCAGAGATGCAGGCTATTTCCTGATTTCAGAAGGAAATTATTGTGACAGCGACATGAATTCATGGTCTTAAACGGGCGGTGGTTGGGGGTTTTGGGTAGGGGAGGGTGGGAAGGACACATGATGTCGATACGAAATTGTGATTTTTTAGAGGTTGCAGCCTTCATGTAAGTCAATGTGCCAAGACGGAAATTTAGCGGAATTTGCATGATGGGGATGAATAGTAAATTCTGCCCACACTTATTAAAATTCGGAGCACTTTAACATGGGGTTATTTTTTGTTACGTTGCCGAATCGAGCCTGTGGCAAGGACAGAATCTAAATTCTTTCAGCGATGAAGTGCATTTTTCTGCTCTAAATTGGTATGAGGGAAGAAAAGAGAAATCAAGTTTAAGTAAAAAATCTAGG
This sequence comes from Ophioderma brevispina, assembly GCA_023653785.1. Taxonomy (NCBI): domain Eukaryota; kingdom Metazoa; phylum Echinodermata; class Ophiuroidea; order Amphilepidida; family Ophiodermatidae; genus Ophioderma; species Ophioderma brevispina. The sequence goes on from JAMKCH010003981.1 coordinate 80,369, forward strand.
CGAACCAAATGGTTCCCCGAGCGGATTTTGAATAAAAAAACCTGATTTCCTAGTTTCGCGGGGTTTAAAACATCCCCAACGGTCTGGATCAGCTTTGGAATTACTAAGTTTGAAAGTCCTATGGCATATTTATGAGACGCGCGAGTATTTTTACGTTCGTCACAAAAATGATGCCACGTGCTATTACCCGGACTCAAATATTCTTCCAAGCAAAATTAACGGGGTCATCGGGAGACTTTTGTGCAATAGGAATGGAGGACTCTTTAGATGCGTGATTTCTTCCATCGATTGGTGTTCGTATAATTATTGCAGAAAGAAGAAAAATCGGACGATCAGACAATGGAAACACTGTGGAAGTGCAACACTGATAACAATATGCGTGACGCACAGATTGTAGGTGCGTGTGCTTTGTGCCAGCAACAGTGGAGACGCGCGGCTGGTTTGCGCAACAACAGGATGGCGAGTATTGAGGTGTGTGTTGGTGGTTTTCGGTGTGAGAGAAAACGCTGCTGCCATTCAATAACACGAACGTTTGCCCTCTTGGTTAATATCGCCACTGGTACCCGTATGTAGGACGCCTATTTTAGAAAAAGGAATTGTACGGCGATTAAATGGTGATCTTTGTGTTTGCCAGCTGCCAGCATGTTAAACGCATGCAAACAAAGTATGGTTCAGCGCGGACCTTAATGCAGTCCGTATTTAACTAACAACCCCGTACAAGTGGACCTGACAAAACATGTTGTAACCGTTCATTTTTAGCAAGAATCTTGTGATTCGTTGAATGGGTAAGTTTTTTACGGTGAGTGATGGAAAAAGGATCTTCGCACAAGTTACGGAGGTGCAACTTTTTACCAAGTTGATGTTTTAGGAGATGGTAAGTAAGAAGGAGTTAAAGTGACAGCAGCGTGTGTCAGTGCAAGGTTGGTGCTGATGTCTGGAGAAGACAGATATCTTCACAGATTCACGCATACGTGGATACTGTGGCAGGACTGAAAAAGTACAAACCATTGAGATGATGGACGGAAATAGATTAATTTGTCACAGAACACAACATGAATGGGGTGGCGGTGATGTTGATGCTCGAACGAAAGTATATAGCTTGAGTTGTTTCGATACGAATTTCATGATAAAAGACCCATTCTAGCAATTTCAAACACACGATGTATTTAATTTGGGACCTTCAAATCAGATTGTCTCTTCCTAAATGAAGTTTTATTAAAATAATCCGGAAATTTCTTAATGATCGATATGGTCGTTCTACAAGACCGTATGTGCGTTATTACGCCAATTGGCACATCAGCGGCGGATTTGGCGACGGAAACTACTGGATTTTTGGTGCGCGGATTTGCCGAAAAATCGCGCGCGGAAATCGGGTTTCTAAACGCGGATTCTCCCGGACCCTAAGTATCAATGGACCTTTCCCAGATGTGCACATCATGAGCGCAGCCATTTTTGTGTCGCCGCCCCTAAGGCAGGGAAGACCCCACATACGGATCACTTTGTCCCCTGTTTTTTTTTATGTTTTTTGGTTTTTTGATTTTTGATATTTTGTATTTTGCTTACATTTTCATACTTTGATGGATTTAAACCAACAGGTGCAACATGGCATCCCCCATTTGTGATGGGTCAAAAGGTCACATGCCAAGTCAAAGGTCACATGCCAAGTCAAGGTCATGTGAGGTCACGTTGTAAAATAGGATGTGAAAATGTAAAGTTGACCTACATTGAAAGTTGAAGTTCAATTGGAACCAAACTAGTCATGGGTGCAACATGGGATCATCATGGTTGATGAGGTTCAAAGGTACTAGCAGGTCAGAGCGTCATGGAGCGTTCAACGTTGTAGTAGGTGAAAATGTAAAAATTGAAACCTTATTGAAAAAGTTGACGTTCAAATGGAACAAACTTGGTTTATGAGTTAACATGCAAATCCTCAATTGTTTATGCGGTCCAAGGTCACATTCTCACATATCAAGTCCAAAGGTCACATTAGGCGATCATTCACTACCACGACGGCAGGCGAACAACGCGGTCGGAGGACCCGATGTATTTTTAAATTAAAGGTCTGTTTCTTAGCTCTAAATTTCATAGAGGCGTAGCTCCATTTTCGTATCCAGCTTGATATAGGTAATCAAAACAATTTGATTGCTAATAGATGACATCATGACATTTGAAAGGCTTGAATTCAGCATTCTCCGAGACGGACGTATGTGGCGAAAAAAGACGGTGCTGAAATGTCAGCAATTGCCTTTTGCCAGCTTGCCGATTGATGCGGCGTGTGACATTAGGCCTGATATCATGTCTAGGGAATGGAAAGAACCCGTATCGGAAAACAGCAAAAAGGCACAGGCAGAGGTCAGAGCCCCTGATATTACGTATGAATCCAATGGTGGTGGACATGAAATGGCAAGGAGTCGTTTTTACCCTGCAATGAAAAATTAAGATTTTGAAATGAATTATCAACCTGTTGTTCTTTTCATGATGCATTAAACACCAGGGACATATACCAAGCAATGGCAACAGGTGGAGGAATATAGTCTAAGATGAAATATGTGCACCAAATGGAGCATTTCGTGGTCGACAGGTCGCTTTGTGCACACACGCTGGGTTAAATGGTTTAAAGGATGTTAAAACCCAGTGACTTCGAGGGAGTGAAATGATAACGTCCAAAGGTGAAAAGATAAACATGCCTGAAGTCACAGTCACAGGGACTATAGCTGAGTATACTTTAAATACAGTCTATAACACTCTCCAATTGTGCTAGAGTTTTCAACCACTCCTCTGTGCTCTTTGGAAGCTCAGAGGAGCTTTATCGCTAGCCTGTCATTCAAAGACGTGCATTGACGTGAGCGATAGTGATGACCAGAAAACAATACAAGCATGCAAGGTTTGAAGAGCAATATCTCAAGAATAGGGAAGGAGAATTGAAAAGAGACGGCACAAACACCACTCTCGCCCTTATTTTTGAGGATTCTAGGTATTACTTGGGTTCAAACGGGTGCTCCAGAATGATTGGTCTAGCAGAACATTCGACTTACTTTTAATATCCAACAAGTGGAAAAGTGAAAAAGTTGAAATTGTCGTGTTATGCACTTTTGGACCTAGAAAATATAACCTTTCGCTAATCAACTCTGAAAATCCCTCAAGAAAGAAGTGGTCGGTAAGCCACATAAATAATGGTGGAAATCTTTGCCAAAAGATGTCACTCAGAGAAATGACCGGATTTGCACAAAAAAAAATTCCAGAAATGTATTTTTCATTTATGAATCAAAATTGTAATGATAAAGGTGAAACTGCATTCAAAATCCCAACTTGTAATACCATTTATTGTGAGAGGGGGTCTTGTACCCCACAATCGCGTAAGAAAATACGCATCCCGGGTTTTTTTTTACCCCCCACGGTGGCTACGCTATATTTGGCGCTCCCATCGGCAGATTGGATTCAGGAAATGGGACTGTCGTATGCTATAAAATCACTCTGGAGTTGATTTTTTTTTTAAAAATTAATTCGGGTTACCAAAGTGCTTGTCTACGGTTGCCGGATTTGGGCTGTCTACATCCAGGTGAGGACTAAGTACTTTAGTGTACTATAATGCAAAAAAATATCAATGAAAAAATTCTTTGAGGGGGCATGTTTCAAAATGTACCAGGCTCTTCAAATGGGTCAAACTTTACATGGGTCCATTATTCGTCATTCCGTAGGGTCTGCCAATACCAGAATAATAGGCAGAATGTCAAGAAAGATCGCCCAAATTCCATAACATTGTCACATGTGGGTGTTTGAAGAGCTGGTTGACAGGCAAGAAACTGACAGAGATCATCAATGAGACTCACGTTAATGTTCAAGAATCTTCCCCACAAGAAATCCTGAGAATGTGGAAGTTCCTGAAAGAGAAATTTTGCGTAAAATTTGAAATAATCTTGGAATGTATGTATGTATAGCTTGCCAGGCTGTTATCCATTTTGTGTATATTCGTTCGTAATAGAAGATGAGATAGCTAGTGTGCTTGTAATTTGTAGATGCTTGTGATGCAATTGATAGGCTAGCCTTGTAAGATATGTAGTTCGTAAGATGTGCTTTTGAAGTGGATAATTAACCCTAACTGTCTGGCCCGGCAATTTTCAGCAATCATGATATTTGCCACATACCAGGCGGGCAAATGAACTGTAGTGAAATGCAACAAAAAATACACTGCTCACGCATGCCCTGTGGGGCATTAACTCCTCAGAACAACACCTGATACTGAAGGCTGACAGCTGAGGAAACCAAAATCAGAAGATTGTGAATATTGGACTGCCCAAGTCCTTGGAGATGGGAACTAACTGCCAAAGGCTGCACTGTGGTAAAAATCTATACCCTCAGATGGAATGAAAAGTAAAAAGGTAAATAAACCCGCTCTGAGACGGAGGAGGAGTGGCTGCAATGTGTGCCACACAATACATGGTTAAGGTGCATTTGGATTGATTCTAACCCTTTCTGTTTGTTATTGTTTCACTAGAGATCCTTGAGAAAAGCTTATTCCCAAAATTCAGTGATTTCTGATCTTGCGTTCTGGTGGATGAGCAAAAATTGTTAATCTCACAACTCAGCCGTAATTGAGATACCTCCAAGCTGTAAATAGTATTGGCTGTGAGATATATTGCGCAGGTGCGTAACACAGGAGGTACTATTACGGACGCGTAAATAGTACTTCAGATTGTAACTCGCTGTGTCAAAGGCGACTCTCTGTCTCTATGCTGCCTCTGGATGTTGCCACGAGTATGAAAGACGAAAATTATGGAAATTTATTAAGTGGATAAAACAAATACTGCCTGTCTATTCACGCCTCGTGGCTTAAAAACTATGGTCCCTTGGTGCCATAAAGCAGGCCTCTTTCTTTCGGGGCCTTGTACTGCCCTCAGGAAAATAGTAGGCACTTGAGTACCACGGTGTAGTTTAACCAGAGCCTCTCATGCAGTTAACCTTTGTTTAATATGCTTTTGGTTTTATTAACCCCATAACCCCACAGGAGAGCATAGACAGACAGTTCAAATCAGTAAATGCCTTTGAGCAGCATGCAAAGGCACCCGTCCTCTTCTTGCCTTCAGTCATCTAATAGTACCTCGGTTATATCTCCCGATAAGCAATTTACTTCCTCAAGAGGCATGGGTGCAATTTTTGGGGTTTCCAAAAAACCAAAATGGCTCAAATAGGTTTTTTTTGGAAGATAAGAAACTATTTTTGGGTCTAAATTGTAAAAGAGCTAACACTTCTGAGCTTGTGTGTGATGGAGTGATCGTAGTGATGCCGTAGTAAACAGACCAAGGCCAATTTTACCGCTAGTCGGATAACCTTGAAATAACAAAAAAGATAAGAGTTGTAGACGAAAAGAAACTCCAAGAAATGATGGGCTAGTGCCCGAGGCCCACCCAGACTAGTTGAATAGAAAAAAAGTTCTATCCCCGGCGAGATGAAAAGATTGAAATGATTTACAGTAAACGTGGATGACAATGCGTTATTCCAAGTAAACAGCGTTACTATGCTTTGTGGAGACGCTCGTGAGATATGCGATGACTGAAGCGCATGCCTGTCACTCGGATACAAGAAGGCGCAGGTCTATTGCCGAAGCGGACCGAGAGAAAATTGCTGCTATTTTTTTTGCGAGTTTCACATGTCAGATGATTCTGTCGGCAAAAGGCAGTCAGTCTATCGGGTATATATGCGAAATAGTAGTTATTTTTTATCTATATAAAACAAGTTAAAGGCAGTTACTGCGTATACCACAGATGTTTATGAAAAGGACAATGAATTATGATTGGGAGGATCCCATTTAACTGAAATTATTGGGACTTCAGAAAACCGTGCTTCTTTCAAAAACACAAATGCATTATTTGATCCTGAGAGTTGTATAAATGAACACTTGTTAAATGAAAAATTAGACCATAGTTTTGTAGTTGACATTAAGAAATTTCCTCAACAAAATACATAATGAAATAAATAAGTAGACCACAAATCAGGGACATTTTCCCGAGCGTTTTTTGACAAACTTGTATGAGGGCCACAGCAATTTGTTTCTTTTGCTACAGGAAAATAGGCTTGTTGGCTTGACTCATGGGTTGGTTGAACTCCACAGGGGCTGAGGGCCACTAAATTTCACATGTGGATCACCTAAAAAGGGGAAAGAAATGCCATCAGGTGGAAGCAGTTTATATGCCGGTCATATGTGTGTGAACAAGGCAGGGGAAATTGTAATCCCCAAGTATTTCCGACAGATTCATGGAACAGTAGAGGAAAGCGTCATACATGTAATTAATATTCATATGGAAAGTTCAACATACAGTTTGGGGAATGAGTCTCCACTGACCAATAATGGTCTTCCTGTAGTGGGATCAGGAGAGCGTAATGTGCTGATTGATTTCACTGACATTTATGCGCTTGTTTGCCAAACGCTTGGGCCGATTGCAGCGAAAAAATCGGTCAGAATAACATCGACCCAAGGCCCATGTGGGGGGCGTTCACAGATTTGGGTAAAGGTGTTCCCATGGGCCGATTAAAGGGGCAGTCATTGAAAATCTAGAAAATTCCCTCTTGGGCCACAAATCAATGCATAAATCACTAGAGTGGGGCAGAAGAACCGCGACAAAGGTCAATATGGGGGTTCACATATGTGGGTGAAAGTCAGTGGGGCCAATTCCAATTAAAGGGGCAAACTTTGAAAATCTATAAATCCTTCTTGTGCCACAAATCACGTGCTTATAATCACTAGACGTGGTTAGAAGAAACACGGACCCAAGGGTCCATATTGGGTTTTCAAGATTGGGTCTACAAAGGTCATGTGGGGCCAATTCCGAATAAAGGGGGCATTCTTTGAAAATCTATGTAAATTCTTTCTTTGGGCCACAAATCCCCAAATTTTTTTGGGGCTATTAATCAACACACTGGTCAGAGAAATTGCTGACCAAAGGCCCATATGAAGTGTTCAAAGATAGGGTCCAAAATGGTACATGGGCCGATAAAGGGGCATTCTTTGAAATATCAAATTCCTTCTTGTGCACAAATCATTTTTTATAGTCACTACGACTTGGTTAGAAGAAATGCTGACCAAGATAATATGGGATGTTCACAGATTTGGATCAAAGATCATGTAGAATGTATTAAAGGGGGCCATTCTCTGAAAAATATATAAATTCATGTTGTGCAACAAAATCAATTGTATATCACTCGACTTAAGTACGGAGACATGCCGTCACACTGGCTAAATGCGTCATGTTGGCAAAGGTGGCTGTTGCCCATGAAAGATCGGTCAAAAAGAATCAAGTGATCGAAGGCCCCTGTGGGGTTGTGCACAGATTTGGGTCAGAGGTCACGTTGAGACGATATTAAAGGGGCATTCTTTGAAAAAATCTATAAATTCTGTGCCACAAATCAATGCTATAATCACTAGACTAGCAAGAAGAACCGCTGACCCAAGGCCCATTATAGGGGGCTTGCATGATTTGGGTCAAAGGTCGCATGGTTCGAGTAAAAGGGGCATTCTTAAAAAAATCTGTAAATTCCCTCTGTGCTCCAAATCATTTCTATAAATACCGAACATGCTCAGAAGAAAATATCCCAACGCCCCTATGGGGTGCTCCATAGATTGGGTTAAGAGGTCATGTGGATGATAAAGGGGATTCTTTGGAAATTATAAAATGCCTTTCTTGGCCACAAATCAAGTGTTATAATCAATAGATTTGGTTGGAATTGTTGGCAACCCCGGCCCACAAAGGTATAAGAAAGCCTATTAAGACAAAACTAAGCAAGTCTATGAAAGACAAGTCATAAGAAAGCCATAAAGACAGTCTAGAAGAAGCTATAAGGACAAAGTCTAAAGAAACCGAATTAGACAAGTCTCTAAGAAAGCCTATAAGACAAGTCAATAAGAAAGCCTATAAGACAAACTAAGAAAGCCTATAAGACAAACTAAGAAAGCCTATAAGACAAGTCTATAATAAAGCCTATAAGACAAGTCAATAAGAAAGCCTATAAGACAAGTCAATAAGGAAGCTCCAAAGACAAGTCTTTAAGAAAGCATATAGACAAGTCTAAAGAAAGCCGGAAAATGTTTGTGACCCCCTGCGGATGGGTCAATAAACGACAGCGAAATAAGAATATAATAAATGAAAATGGATGCTCATAAATGTCTCTTACTTATACTCATGTGGGACTCTAAAGTTAAATAGCGGCACAATAGAAAATAGTTGTGACCCCCAGAGTGGTCCCATCCTAAAACCTGTGAGCCACAGCCAATTAGGTGCTCCTTGTTGGCAAATGTGACGTACTGTAAAAAAATTATTGGTACACTCTACTTCTTAGTCGACACGGATGTGATGATCTGTTACAGTTTGATCCGTGAACAGGACCGGGCGGGCTTAACGCCATCTGAAGGACGGGATGCTTTATGATTGATATTCCCGATTCCAAGTGAACGTGGGGAGAGCGGTATTATGTATTGTAATCAAAGCTCGTATACAGATTAAATCCAGAAGAACACCCGAAAATAATCCCAGCAAGTGACGCCACCGGGATTCAAACCCTGGGAATTTTGGAATTTGCGCTACAGGCAGCACCCTAAACCGCTAGTGCCACGCCTCTCCGATGGTTGAAGCGATTACAACCTAGCTGGGATCAAAGGTGAATAGAGGTTCCTCCATATGTGTTGAGTGGTTCAAAGGTCACATACACGTTAAAGGTCATCTGCAGCAGTTCCAGTTTAGTTAGGTTTTGTGTTTTGCAGGTGGAAGCCCTTTGATTTAAACCATATCATGCTTTGAGGTGTCTGATACGCGATAATACCGGATCCTACGCATGATAATGATAAAATTGGCTGATTACGCCCAATATTTGTGCAATCGATAGCTTCGCAATAAATGTTGGTGAATCAATGCAATTTTATTACAGACTTGGGGTTCAAGTACAGTAGGGGTTCCATCATATGGATGATGTCAAAGGTCATGGACCAAAGGTCAAAGGTCATCTGAAGTAATGTTCCATTGGTTAGGGGTTTTTAGGGTCACTTGAAAAAGCCAATTGAAACCTAGCTTGGGTCAAAGGTTGGTTTGGCACTGCGGGCGTTCCTTCATATGTTGGTGAGGTGTGAAAGGTCACATACAAGTTGTTCAAAGGTTCATACCAAAGTCAAAGGTCATTCTGCAGTCATGTTCACTTGGTTAGGGGTTTAATTTTTATCGGAAAACTGCCGACATTTCTATGTATTCTACATATATGCGAACAATTATGCTTTGAGCCCTGCAACTGACAACTGTGCCAGCTAACCAACTGTTATACTGCAATCTTGCCAGGGGGCCATGCAAGTTTACTTGCTGATTTTATCTAATAATTGAAATTTGTATTGATTTATGAGTGCAACCTGGCAGTCGCATCCTTTAGGCAGTAGAGTGGGGCTAAGTCTGTACCTGAAAGCTGGCCAAAATTGAGCCCCTGAAAAAACTGTTTGCCACATTCTAAAATTGTTGGGCAAAACTAGACGTGTATTTAATACAGCAGGTAACTTATTTTGTCAGACCTGAAGTAAAGGTCCTTATTGGCAAGTATTGAAACCATTGTCAGCGATGTGAATGAAAGAAGTGGGCGTTTTGCTACGATGACGACATAACCCTTTGAATTGAATATTATGCTTGCAAAGGGAACAATACCAATTGCGCAAAGGACGCCTCGTCTTCCGCCGGCCTCACGCCTCTGGCGTTAGACACGCGCCTGCGGCGCTCTCCGGTTGGTGGAATAAAAAAAAATGCGAGGCGTCTTTGACCAAAGACTAACCCACAACATCGAAAAATTCATCAAAATTCATTTTTTTTATATTGTTGTTACTGGCTCATGGATATGCGAAAATAACGGGCACGTGGGTGGCCTGAAATTCTGTGATAAAGACAAGGCGTAAGTAGAGTAGTCTTTTATTAGATTTAATTTCTATACGGGCATATTCAAAATCCATCTGAGATCAAAAAAGCTTTCCCGGTTTAATCACAGGACTTTTCAGCATAATGCGCACCATGATCAATAACAGTTGACTCAAACAAATATATTGATCTTTGTTTATTCTGTATTGGTTGTAACCACAATCAGCTGTTAGGGTTAGGATTTTGAGATGGCCGTCGCTGTGATGTCTATTGTGGGCGACCGGTTCTGATGACAAATTTCCTCAAATACGTTATTTTTTTTCACTATTTGTGGTTTCCACATTAAAGCAGATAGAATGGGCACACGGATCCCCAATTTAAACGTGGAAAAACATTTGTCGATTCTCTCGCAATATCGCTGCTAATCCTTGAATATATCATTGTGCCTTCAGGGGCGGTTTGTACCATGACAGATTGGAAGCAGGTAAGGTGCTTCACATACTAGTTGTAATAACCATAAGTTGTACCCAAAATATGTGAACAATAAAGGACACACAGAGAACAATGCCATCGGCAATCTCTCTAATTAGGGTTAGTATTCAGGTTAAAACCTTTGACTATAATAATATCTTAATTATTACCTGAAAGTCACTCAGGGGACATAAACTTTATAAAAGTACCCATAAGGCCAAGAAAAAAAAGTTTGTCTCAGAAGACTGTGTGCATTTTATTTAAAAGTGGTCTTTAAACACATTTTTTTAGGTTTTTGCTCACTTGAAAGATTTTTTTTTAATGTTAAGAAAAAAATGAAAATTCGGCTGCAAAGCGGCCGAAAAAAATGAGAAAAGTGGGTCAAAAATGCAATAATTTTTTTTTAATCCCGCATTTTGATTAGCATTTTTCTATTAAAAAAAGCACATTCTGCATATTTGCATTTTTCACATTTCTTCTGAGACAACTGTTTTTGGCCTAATCATAACTATACATGTATGCCAATTTTTAGAACATTTCCCAATTTCAGGACTTTTTAAGTACATGTACTACACTTTTCCGCATTTTTTATTTTCAGCCTGATTTGGATCCTTTTTGTCCAAATTAACACTTTTTTCAGGAATTTTTTTCACATCCAAGGATATTTTAGGAATACTCTTGGCATCTGATCTGCAAATAATATCCACCCGGTCCTCTTTGTATTCCAGGATGTGTAACTCTAGCTGAATTTCACCCTGGAATTTATTCCTAATCAAACTATTCCCAACTTCTAACCCATCTACATGTAAACTGTGCTGTACTGTATACACTCCACATCTCATTCCTCATTTTAGCCCTCTCCTACATGTAGTTGTGCTTACAACCATTGGCAATGATAAGTTGGCAAATGTACATGTTTTCCTCAGTATTATAATCCAATTCTCAACTGTTGGTCTGAATTCTCTATTACAATTATTAGAAGTTGATTACTAAACTATCTAGCAATTCTTAAAAACAGCTGAAAATTCAAAGTGGCTGCCACGTTCATGTATACACTTTTTTAGTAATTTTTTGGTCAAAATTTGTATTTTTACTACCATTTTTATGCATTTTGGGTAAAGTGATAGTCAATATAGGTTTTCTGGTAGTACCGTAGTTCAGCAATTTAAAATGCATCATTAAAATTACGCTTAGAGAATTAAATTATTGGGTATTTGTATTTAGTGTTTGTGGCTGCTATTTTAAATTCTCTTGGTAATTTATGTGATCACCATATTAAAATATACCCAAGAACTTATTTTAAAGAATAAAGTTTATGTAAATATACATTAAAAACATAAGTGAATATTGTAACAGAAAAAACTCGTTAGTTATGGACCGGGAGGTATCCATCTATAAATAAGTCTTATTGGCCAGTATCAAAAAGTGTGTCATGGTTTTCAGTTACCTCTAATAGATTTGATGTAGCAGGGTTTTCTTGAAGTAAGATACGCTGGTCCAACAATAGGCCTTGAAAATGCTGTGTGTGGTTAAGATTCTTTCAAATCACAATACTACAAGCAGTGTGGCTGCTTACTAGCATTGCATGTTCGTTTGTGTTGTATGCACAAAAATAAACCCACAAGTGAAGGTTCGGATGTGCAGAATCTACCGTTAAAAAGAACAGAAATGATTTCAATTCTGTTTCTGCACCTGTAACCAAATTTCAGAACCTAAAAGTAACTGGCTTCCGGATTCAAAACCTTAACTGAAGAAAGAATGCTGAGATTAGTGTGTCTAACATCCTAACACCTCATCACCTTGTGTTGGAGGAGTGGATTTGAGATTATAAAACGTGAAGATTTTGCTTGATAAATTGTTGTCCTGACCAAGTGATTTTGATAGGGGGTATATTCTGGTAAGTGAAATTGTGATGTTATAAGATGAGAGATTTTTAAAGGTCATAGGGTTCATTCGGTGTTGACAAACAGAAGGACGTAGTCAGCACTGAAAGAAATATAAAGAATTTCTTAATTCTGCTGTAATACTGCTTTGAGAAAGTGGATGTTTAATATTTCTACTAAGCAAACTATTCATTACTCAAAATGTTACACATCTCATAAAGCTCATATGTAAACAAAAAAAAACAGTTTTAATTATGACAGCAGAATTAAGACATTCTTTAATATTTCTTTCAGTGTGAGTTCGTATTTACGTTTGTCAACCCTCGATTTGTATCATCATCGATTGTGTGAAAATTTACCATCTGCTTGTTCATATATGTGGCATCCTTCAATCTCTCACTTGTGATAAGTTTCACTAAAACGTGTTTTTCTACATACTAGGCTCATGCACTAAATGCATTCCGATGTTTAAAACATCTTTATCAGAACTGAGAATTCATCATGTGTGAGGCAGACTTTTTACCCCAAAAAAAATGGCAAAACCATGCAATGGTGATGTTGAGCTGTTCGAACGCACATGAATACCTCAAGATCACCTTTTACTTGGCATCATTGAATTGGATATTGACCTCTTTTAAGCACAAGGCATGCCAGTGTTCCATTTTGGATGTTTGTAACCGTTTAAGGTCTATCGTTACTATTACTAGGAGGGACACCTATTTCACCATTTCACCCCACCAAAGAAACTCAAAACAAAGCTTATCCATAACCATCCACAACTCGCCAACAAATAACTCAAAAAGCAAACTCATCCCAGAACTCCAAAAAAGAACTCTAAAACAACTTGTCATGAACTCCATCCATAACTCACCAAAACAAAAAATCTTAAAAATATCATGAACTACATTACGCTAAAACTCTAAAACAACTCGTTGATGGCTAACTCCCATGAAAATGTTGCATCTGCTGAAATTTAAAGGTTACTGGTGTTCCAAAATAATTGCTTCCTGTAAAGTAGAGTAACTAAGCAGCAGGAAAACTGCTTAGCGTTGTTTTGTGTTCTTTAATTATTTTGTTTTTTTATGACAATTTGAGTTGAAGGAACTGGAAACCAGGGGAGTAGCCAAATATTGCAATAACAATATTGATCCCATGTGTTTTGTGCCCAATCTACCAAAGATATTTATTTTGCTGGTTTCATAGTAGCTTTGTTACTCATCTGCAATGAACACTCCAGGATTAAAAATTTAAACCCAGTTATGATATCATATGGTATAGCTGATAAGTTTCAGGTATGGGTTTTGAAATGTCCCGTCAGTCACGCAAAAACATTAAAAATTTGGGCTATTTTTTATATTAACAGGTATATTTCTAATTCTAAGTTTAATCTATCTTCTATCCAACTGGTCTCATATAAAAACCACATAAAAATTGTTGCCTGATCTTTAGTTAAGAAAATATTCCATCTCAAAATGTGTCCCGTCAGTCACGTTTTGGCCCTCTGTCACGTCAGTCACCGTGCAATATCATCCCTCATCTTTTGGCATTAATGATTAAAAGAAGTTATTTCCCCTGTTTGAACAAAGAAATTAACATTCTTCAAGAGGATAATAACTTTGCATATAAATTTGATGAAAAATTTAACAAAAATTACAAATACGGTGTCTCCAGCCCTATAATTTTGATTTTTGACACTTTTTCATGTACATTCAAATGAGGAAAATTTTAAAGTTAGAAATATTTAGTTTTTATTTCAGAATCAGATTCTGCACAAAATTCTGGCCAACAAAAGTTATTTAAAGGTCCATGGCCCGATCGCTAATAGCCTCGTCCCCAGAAGCCCAGATTTTACCGGAAGTGGTCAACATTTTGGTATCAGAAGAAAACTAATATTTTTCTCATTTACCCTGTGAAATCTTAGGGCCAAAGGATGTTTGGTTTGGAAGTAATGAGCGAAAATGTATCCCAATTTGGTCGACCAATATTAATTTTACACAGTACTCTATGGGGCTTACGAAATCACGTTTTCTGCTCTCACATGAAAACGCATTGAAATATCGGCGCGAAACTTTACAGGTGGGGTTTTTGGGTGAAGGCCAATCTATCAAGATGAAAACTTCATATCCTTAAATCGGGCCATCCCCCTTTAATGCTCATTTTGACAACTAAATTTCCACCTGGCAGTCAAATCATGGTTAAAATCTTGAATTTGTTCATTTTTGTCGATACTGAGTTCAGTGCATATTTGAGTTGGACTCCCTTCACATTCAGATGTTTCAAACGATGTTTAATGTCATATCTGATTATGTTTTGACATTATTTTAAGTTTTTGTGGCAAAATAAACCCCAAAAAGTACATTTGAGCAATGCAGCATTGCTGTAAAGAACAACATAGAAAATGTTCCAAAATGTCCCGTCAGTCACGTCCCGTCAGTCACGATTTTGATAGGCCCAGTTTTGGAATTCTCAGGTTTTTATCTATTGATCATAATGTTTACTAATTGTTTATGTATCAATGCTTAATTTTAACAACAATTTGCAGTAAATCTCATATGAAAACAGATAGCTTTTTTACGAAAATCTACTTTTTCAAAAAGTGATGGTACTTTTATGTCCCGTCAGTCACGCTCACTTCAAAGTGCAGCCATTCGGGCAATAAAACATTTGGTTTCAATTTGTGTTTTTTAAATTAAAATATGACATGTTCTCTTTCCTTTGGAGTGTACATTTTGGGGCTGTGCAATGCAGATTTTTTTCGGCATGCTTTTGAAAAACTAAAAAGTGCTTAAATTTGTCCCGTCAGTCACGTGGAGTTAGCCTGATGAATTCCATAAATCACCAAAAATAACTCATCAATGAACTCTATCTATAGCTCACCAAAAATAACTCGAAGAAGGTCCAATTAGCAACTGAACTTGGTCTTGCCAGGCCCAAGCTACACCAAACTACCAATTTTCTTGAGCGTATGACCCCCCGACCTCTTGTGCTTCATGTGCACTTCTGTGCCAATAACATAGTCATCCACTAAAACAGAAGTTTAGGTCCTTCTCCAGAAATTTATACATGATTTGGAGACTACCCAACCATGTTGTGGAAGCCTATGTGATCATGCAGATGGATGTATACTTGGATGGATCGCATGTTTCCTGTCTGGATGTCCCAAATAATCCACTCTCAAGGTTAAACCAATTAGTGAATGAACTTCAAATGTGGCACAGTGATAGAACATGAGGTCATATGCTGTATACTTTTTGGACAGGTTATGAATATTAATGAGCTAATTTGCATATTTTCCAGAAAATTCAGTTATCCACTCTACAGACCAAACCGATTAGTCAATGAACTTAAAATGTAGCAGAGTGTCAGAACATGTATATGATGAGATCATGTGATGT